>PGWS01001234.1:0-10980 GCA_002896235.1 Cicer reticulatum | reverse complement strand
TATATATATATGTATGTTTGTGTGGAGGAAAAAGGAAAGGAATTAGAAAGAAAAGAAAAAGAAAGAAAAGGAAAAGAAGCAAAACAAAAGGAAAAGGAAAAGGAACAAAGGAAGTAAACGTTTCCTCTCCCGCGAAAACCATTCTCTTCTTCCTTCTTCATTTTTGTTGCTTCCTTTAAGTTCGAGAATTGAAACCCAAGGCTAGTGAGTGAGAAAGATCAAGTTCCCAACTCCTTTCTTCTTCTCAGATTCGAAAACGGTGTTAGGGATTTCAAAACCGTCAAACACAAACCTCCCCGTTTCTTCTAGATCTAAGCTTCGTTTCGCGAAGAGATAGAAGGGAAAATTGCTCACTACCATGCTACGGTGCTAGGGAACCAAGTTTGGAGGTGACGTTGCGAGCGGAGATTTTACCGGATTTACTCGCGGTACCGTAATTGAACGTGAAAGCTAACGTGAAGGTAAGGGCTCCTTCCAAACTTCTAGTTTGCATTTAGGGACTTATCTGTGATTGTGTGGAAAGGATTTTGTTAGGGTTGAAGTGTTGATTTGGAGGAAAATGAATCTAAGGCTTTATGGGTAAAATCTTAGAGTTAGGTTTTGGTTATATTGATGAATGTTTCGTGGGAAAATGAATTTAAACTCATTTATGTATGATTTTGAGTAAATGAAACTTGTTGTGTTTGAGTGGTGGATTGTGTTGATTTGTGTTCGTCGTATTTGACGTGTTCTTAATTAATACTGATGAAATTTGATATGTGTATGGTTGGATTTTGTGGAGAAATGAATTGATGTGTTTTGGTGTGGATCGTGGATTGAATTTGATAATATGTTTGAGTTTGTTTTGTGTGGAATTTGAAAACCATTAGAGTTAAACGAGTATTAAGAATGGGGAATCTCTTAATGTCTACGTTTACTTAATGTGTGTTTGTGAAAATCGTTAAGTTAAACAAGTATTAAGAATGGGGAATCTCTTATGTCTTGTTTACTTAATGTTTGTTTTGAAAATCGTTTAAGTTAAACGAGTATTAAGAATGGGGAATCTCTTAATGTCTTGTTTACTTAAAGTTTGTTTTGAAAATCGTTTAAGTCAAAAGAGTATTAAGAATGGGGAATCTCTTAATGTCTTGTTTACTTAATGTTCGTTTTGGAAATCGTTAAGTTAAAGAGTATTAAGAATGGGGAATCTCTTAATATTTCTGTTTACTTAATGTTTGTTTTGAAAATCGTTTAAGTTAAAAGAGTATTAAGAATGGGGAATCTCTTCATATTTCTGTTTGCTTAATGTTTGTTGTGAAAATCGTTTAAGTTAAATGAGTATTAAAAATAGGGAATCTTTTAATATCTGCATTTGCTTAACGATCGTTGTGGATGGAGTCAGTGTTTGCTCATGCATTTTCATTCTTTTTGTAAATCGTGCAGACCCGTGATAGGTGGCACCTTGATAAATAGTACTTTGGCCTGTGATAGGCGGTACATTTATGATTTATGTTTTTGTAAACCGTGCAGACCCGTGATAGGTGGCACCTCGATAAACGGTACGGGCCCGTGATAGGCAGTACGTTTATGGTTTTCGCTTTTTTGTAAATTGTGCAGACCCGTGATAGGTGGCACCTTGGTAAATAGTACTTTGGCCTGTGATAAGCGGTACATTTACAATTTACGTTATTTTAGTAAGCCGTGCAGACCCGTGATAGGGTGGCACCTCGGTAAACGATACAGGCCCGTGATAGGCAGTACGTTTATGGTTTACGCTTTTTAGTAAATCGTGCAGACCCGTGATAGGTGGCACCTCGGTAATTGGTACTTTGGCCTGCGATAGGCGGTACAATTATGATTTACGGCCTTTCGAGGAGGGTTTTGGTTTGGAATTCCGAGTCCATGCATTTTGGCATATACGCATTGCATTAGGGTGCTTGGCACGCGAGTCGTGTTTGATTCAAGTTTATGATTGAGTGTTTTGAATTTGAGTTGTCGTGGTAATTGTGTTGAAATTGCTAAGTGATATGAATTGTTTATTGTGTGTAAGTGTGATGGGTTGTAAAACTATTTCGAAACTCAATTTGTCGTGGTGATCGTGTGGGAATTGCTAAGTGTTAAGATGTGGAATTGTGTATGAATGTGATTGAGTTAGTTTATGTATTTTTGGAAGAATAAGCAGGGAAATTGATTTCCCAATCGATTTGATGAGTTGCAGAGACTTCACAAATTTGACAAAATCGATTTGGCAATCGATTTCGCAATATGTTTTTCAAATCCTTTTAAGAAATCGATTTGGAAATCGATTTGCAGAAAGACAGGAACTCAGCAAAACTAACAAATCGATTTGGCAATCGATTGGCATTAATACCGGGGCTCAGACATTCATTCAATCGATTTCCCAATCGATTGAATTGAGCCCAGAGTTCAAATTTTACAAAAATCCTTCATCCAAATCGATTTCCCAATCGATTGGCCCAGTGAAAATTCTTATTTTGAGTTAGATAACAGATTGCTCATTGATTTATAAATGTCGTGGTTAGTTATGTATTACTTGATGGATTGAGAACTTTATTTTGATTTCATTTTTAATTGACAAGTATGATATGAACTTTTAGCATATGGAAAATACTTTTAAGGTGCATGCTTAGTTGAAAGGTTATTTTGTGCATCTAAAAATTTAAATGTTATGTGTTAACTGTTAATTTCGGTTGGTGACCCTTTACAACTATTGTGGAAATCTGGGCTTTGCCCTCAGATGAGAGCCAGGACGATCCTACCGGTTCGTACCCTACGGATGGGAATGTAGATGGGAATGCTTGACTGGAGCTATGTAGGAGGATCTCACGGGGCGCGTGGAGATCACTCAGGGTGTATAGTTTTTTGGTAGGATGATCAGATTAGGTTGATGTATAGGGACTAGACGTCCTTCTTTTTGGGTTGCAGTATTTTAATTCGGAAAACTATACCTATACTAATATTGTCTGTTTGACATTTTATTTATGATGGGGTCTATGTACCACCTTTTGAAGTGTAAATACTTTGGATTCGTATTTTGAGAAACTTTTCCCCTGCTTGTAAATTATAATGACTCAATTATTTATCCAAAGGTATTTCCTTATTGGTTTTTCTCTGTTTTATTTTAATCTCTTTTGAAAAAAAAATACACCTTCGCTCTGAAAAATGGGGTGTTACATTGTGGTACCAGAGCTTTGGTTTGGTTTTCTTTGGGGGTTGTGGTGCCTTAGTTATAGATTGTAGGTCAACATATAAGTTGGGAGTTATTATCTGATCATGCGTCGGTTTAGGGGGTTGAGTTGTCAGGTCCGCTATAATTATTACGTGTTAACGTGGTCGGAAGCTAGTTTTGGAATTATTTGAAGTAGTGTTAAGACTCTACTTGATGATGGTTTTATAGGAAAAACCATGCCGCCAAGAAGGAATGACGCTCCGAGAGCCAATGCTAATAGGGATGATCGAATGGCGGAGGCTATGAATAACATGGATGCTTCTGTTGCTGCACAGACTGCTGCCAAGACTCAACGTGATCTTGAAAAGAGGGGAAGAGAGATTCGTGCTGCAGAGTCAAGAGGATTAGAAGACTTCCGTCGTCACAATCCTCCCAAGTTTAAAAGGATGAGAATTCGGAGAAAGCGGATCAATGGATCCAAGAAGTGGAGAAGATCTTCGAAATGATTAACTGTCAGGCAGAAGTGAAGGTCAACTATGCCACGTATATGCTACTAGGGGATGCTGAGTACTGGTGGAGGAGTGCAAGATTGTTGATGAGATCAACTCACGAGGAGGTGAACTGGGAATCATTCAAAAGGAAGTTTTTAGACAAATACTTCCCGATGAGTACCAGGACTAAGCTGGGTGATGATTTCCTGAAACTGCATCAGGGGAACATGATCGTGGGTGAATATGCTGCTAAGTTTGAATCGCTATCGAGACACTTCAGGTTTTTCCGTGAAGAGATTGATGAACCATTCATGTGTCATCGTTTCCAAGACGGACTAAAGTACGAGATTCAAGACTCGGTCTTGCCCTTGGGAATTCAACGTTTCCAAGTTCTTGTGGAAAAATGTAGGGAAGTTGAGGATATGAAGAATAAGAGGGCTAGCCGAGGAGGGAATTTTAATTCAGGAGGCCCTAGTCGGGTGAATTATCAGAACAAGGGAAAGCAAGTTGCTAAACCTTATGATCGACCACGAACTAACAACGGTGGGCAGAATCGCCCAGGGAACCAGAATTTTGGGAGACAACTGGGACGAGTGGTTCGATGTTTCCGATGTGGGGAAGAGGGACATTATGCTAACGCTTGTACCCCTGATACTCTCACCTGCTACAATTGTCAGAAGCCAGGACACATGGCAAAGGATTGCACGGCTCCGAAGGTAGAACCAGTTGTGAATGTAACTAGGGCTACTCGTCCTACTGCTAGTGGACACATTTATTGCGTGAGTGCTGAAGAGGGGAATCCATCTGGTAATCTGATTCAACGGGACTGCGAGATTGCACGTAACACTCTAACTGCACTTTTTGACTCGGGGGCAACCCACTCCTTCATTGCTATGGATTGTGTGAATCGTTTGAAGTTATTTGTGTCTGCTTTACCTTTTGATTTGGTTGTCTCCACACCTGCTAAGACTTTGACAGTAAATTATGCATGTTTACATTGTCAAATGACTATTCAAAATAGGGATTGCTTGGTTAATTTGATTTGTTTACCTCTACAATCACTCGAGGTCATTCTTGGTATGGATTGGATGTCGTACCATTATGTGATCTTGGATTGTGCTTGTAAATTGGTTCTTTTCCCCGAACCAGGAGTTGTTAAGTATTTAGCCGCTTACAAACTCCGAGTGTCGCTAAGTGAAGGGACTCATGAGTTTTTGTCTCTGACTAACGTGGAGGCAAAGATAAATGTGAACATAGAAGATGTGATACTTGTCAATGAGTACCGGGATGTATTTCCAACGGAAATTCCAGAATTGCCACCGGTAAGAGAAGTGGAATTTTTCATTGATTTGCACCCAAGAACGGGACCAATTTCAATTGCGTCGTACCGAATGTCACCATTGGAATTAAATGAACTCAAAGGCCAAATTGAAGATTTGTTGAAGAAGAAATTTATTAGACCAAGTGTATCACCATGGGGAGCTCCAGTTTTACTAGTTAAGAAGAAGGATGGAAGCTCGCGTTTATGTGTGGATTATAGACAGCTTAATAAGGCAACTATTAAGAATCGTTATCCCTTGCCACACATTGATGATTTAATGGATCAATTGAGAGGGGTCGCGATATTTTCGAAGATTGATTTGAAGTCGGGTTACCATCAGATTCGAGTAAGGGAAGGAGATATTCAGAAAACTGCTTTCAGAACTCGTTACGGACATTATGAATATCTCATTATGCCGTTTGGGGTTACCAATGCACCAGCGATTTTCATGGACTATCTGAACAGAATCTTTAATCCATTCCTTGACAAGTTTGTTGTGGTGTTCATTGATGATATATTAATTTATTCAAGAACTGAAGAAGAGCATGGAGAACATTTATGTCAAGTTCTTGAGATTTTACGCGAGAAAGTGAATTTCTTAGGGCATATGATAACCAAGGAAGGAATCGCTGTAGATCCGGCTAAGATTGAGGCGGTTCTTGCTTGGAAACAGCCTCAGACTGTCACTGACATACGAAGCTTTGTAGGAAAGGCAGGGTACTACATGAGGTTTATTGAAGGTTTTGTTAAGATTGTGGCTCCGTTAACACAACTTACCAGAAAAAATCAACCGTTCGCATGGACGGAGAAGTGTGAGGAAAATTTTCAGTTACTAAAGAGAAAATTGACGACCTCACCAGTATTGGTATTACCGCAATCAGATGAACCCTATGAAGTTTATTGTGATGCATCTCACCAAGGTTTGGGATGCGTTCTGATGCAACACAAGAAAGTTGTGGCTTATGCCTCAAGACAATTGAAGATTCATGAGAGAAACTATCCTACTCATGATTTGGAGCTTGCCGCGGTTGTTTTTGCATTGAAGATCTGGAGGCACTATTTATATGGGTGCACGTTCACCGTGTTCAGTGACCATAAAAGCTTGAAATATTTGTTTGATCAGAAGGAGTTGAACATGCGCCAGAGACGATGGATGGAGACTCTCAAGGATTTTGATTTCACATTGCAGTACCACCCTGGGAAGGCCAATGTAGTGGCTGATGCGTTGAGTAGAAGAAGTGTATCGGTGTCTTCAACAATTATGGCTAGACAACAAGAGTTGTGGGAAGCTTTTAGAGACCTACACTTGAACGTAGAGGTGGCACCGAGAATTTTGAAATTCGGAATGATTAAGATTTCGAGTGGACTACTTGAAGACATTGTAAACTCTCAAGATGACGCCTTAATTCAAGAAAAGAGGAACCTAATAGTGCAAGGGAAGACAACTGAGTTCAAGATTGGATCAGATAATATTTTGCGATGTAATGGTAGGATTTGTGTACCAGGAATTACAGATATGAGGAAAACAATCTTAGGAGAGGCTCATAAGAGCAAGTTGAGTATTCATCCTGGAGCAACAAAGATGTATCAGGATTTGAGACAGCATTATTGGTGGCCAGGAATGAAGAAACATGTAGCGGAGTATGTATCAACTTGTCTAACTTGTCAGAAAGCGAAGGTGGAACATCAGCGACCTGCTGGGATGTTGCAACCTTTAGATATACCGGAATGGAAGTGGGACAACATTTCCATGGATTTTATAACTGGATTGCCAAAAACAAGGAGAAAGAATGATTCTATATGGGTGATAGTGGATCGACTGACTAAATCCGCTCACTTTTTGCCAGTAAAGACCACCTATAAGGTAGATCAGCTAACAGAGATCTACGTTGCTGAAATTGTGAGGTTACACGGGGTACCATCGAGTATTGTATTAGACTGTGATCCGAAGTTCACATCACATTTTTAGGGAGCATTGCACGAAGCGTTGGGAACGAAACTACGATTGAGCTCAGCTTACCATCCACAAACGGACGGACAGACTGAAAGGACGAATCAGTCTCTGGAAGATCTGTTGAGAGCATGTGTATTAGATGATAGGGGAAGTTGGGATGATGTACTTCCGTTGATTGAGTTCACCTACAACAATAGTTTCCACGCAAGTATCGGAATGGCACCATATGAGGCTTTATATGGGCGCAAGTGTCAAACGCCCTTGTGTTGGTATAAGGACGGTGAAAGTATGATTGTCGGACCGAAGATGGTACAACAGACTACGGCTAAGGTAAGGAAGATCAATGAGAAAATTAAGACTTCACAGGATCGTCAGAAGAGTTACGCGGACAAGCGTCGCAGACTTTTGGAATTTGAACCGGGTGACCATGTATTTCTGAGAGTCACTCCTACTACTCGAGTAGGTAGAGCCTTGAAATCGAAGAAGTTGACTCCGAAATTCATTGGACCATATCAGATTTCTGCACGAATTGGGCCTGTTGCTTATCGGATTGCATTGCCTCCGATACTGTCCAATATTCATGACGTGTTTCATGTGTCACAGTTGTGGAAATATCTTGCAGATCCATCTCATGTGATCGAACCAGACACAATCCAACTGAAGGATAACTTGTCATTCGAAGTACCACCTGTGAGAATTGATGACAGGAAGATTAAGCGATTGAGGACCAAGGATGTTTCATTGGTCAAGGTGATTTGGAACCCAATTAATGGAGATGCGACTTGGGAACTGGAGAGCAAGATGAGAGAACAACACCCAGAGTTATTTATCGACGCTTAGTTTCGAGGACGAAACTAATTTTAGGGGGGTAGTAACGTAAGACCCATAATTTAAAGTATGCTTTATGTATTTTTGTGTATTTTGGATTTTGGCTCGGAGGCTTTTTAGCCAAAGTTATTAATATTTTGGAGTTTATATGATCAAAAAGATATTTTGATGTCGATTAAAATTACTCGTCGATAAATAAATTAAATTAAGTGCGTGAATCCTTTACGGAGAATTTAATGTGTTACGGTGAAATGGTAATTTAACAAATATCTAGATATTTTGAGATATTTGTTAAAAGTAATATATATATATATATATAATATATTGTTTGGGAGAAAAAGGAAAGGATATAAAAAGGAAAGAAGGAAAAAGGAAGAATAGAAAAAGAAAGGAAAGAAAGAGAAAGGAAAGAAAACAAGATTTTCCATCTTCCTCTCCCTGCCTCGCGTTAGAAAGAAAGACCCCCTTCCTCCTCCTTCTTCCATTTTCATTTTTGTTGCTTCCTTTTGCTCAAGAATAGAAACCCAAGGCTTGGTGGGTGAGAAGACAAGGATTTCTCAGCTTCATACTTCCTCGTTGTGTCGAAAACGAAGAAAAACGGTGTTAGGGATTTCAAAACCGTTAAACACAAACCTCCCCGTTTCATCTAGATCTAAGCTTCGTTTCGCGAAGAGATAGAAGGGAAAGTTGCTCACTACCATGCTACGGTGCTAGGGAACCAACTTTGGAAGCGATGTTGCGAGCGGAGATTTTTACCGGATTTACTCGCGGTACCGTGTTTGCACGTTAAAGCTAACGTTAAGGTAAGGGCTCCTTCCAAACTTTTAGTTTGCATTTAGGGACTTATCTGTGGTTGTGTGGAAATGAATTTGTTAGGGTTGAAGTGTTGATTTGGAGGAAAATAAATCTAAGGCTTTATGGGTAAAATCTTAGAGTTAGGTTTTGGTTATATTGATGAATATTTCGTGGAAAATGAATTTAAACTCATTTATGTATGATTTTGAGTAAATGAAACTTGTTGTGTTTGAGTGGTGGATTGTGTTGATTTGTGTTCGTCGTATTTGACGTGTTCTTAATTAATACTGATGAAATTTGTTGTGTGTATGGTTGGATTCTATGGAGAAATGAATTGATGTGTTTTGGTATGAGTTGTGGATTGGATCTGATAATTGGTTAGAGTTGTTTTGTGTGGAATTTGAAAACCATTAGAGTTAAACGAGTATTAAGAATGGGGAATCTCTTATTGTCATTAAGTTAAAAGAGTATTAAGAATGGGGAATCTCTTAATATTTCTGTTTGCTTAATGTTTGTTGTGAAAATCGTTTAAGTTAAATGAGTATTAAAAATGGGGAATCTTTTAATATCTGCATTTGCTTAACGATTGTTGTGGATGGAGTCAGTGTATGCTCATGCATTTTCATTCTTTTTGTAAATCGTGCAGACCCGTGATAGGCGGCACCTTGATAAATAGTACTTTGGCCTATGATAGGCGGTACATTTATGATTTACGTTTTTGTAAACCGTGCAGACCCGTGATAGGTGGTACCTCGATAAACGGTACGGGCCCGTGATAGGCAGTACGTTTATGGTTTTCGCTTTTTTGTAAATTATGCAGACCCGTGATAGGTGGCACCTTGGTAAATAGTACTTTGGCCTGTGATAGGCGGTACATTTACAATTTACGTTCTTTTTAGTAAACCGTGCAGACCCGTGATAGGTGGCACCTCGGTAAACGGTACGGGCCCGTGAAAGGCAGTACGTTTATGGTTTACGCTTTCTAGTAAATGGTGCAGACCCGTGATAGGTGGCACCTCGGTAATTGGTACTTTGGCATGCGATAGGCGGTACAATTATGATTTACGGCCCTTCGAGGAGGGTTTTGGTTTGGAATTCCGAGTCCATGCATTTTGGCATATACGCATTGCATTAGGGTGCTTGGCACGCGAGTCGTGTTTGATTCAAGTTTATGATTGAGTGTTTTGAATTTGAGTTGTCGTGGTAATTGTGTTGAAATTGCTAAGTGATATGAATTGTTTATTGTGTGTAAGTGTGATGGGTTGTAAAACTATTTCGAAACTCAATTTGTTGTGGTGATCGTGTGGGAATTGCTAAGTGTTGAGATGTGGAATTGTGTATGAATGTGATTGAGTTAGTTTATGTATTTTTGGAAGAATAAGCGGGGAAATCAATTTCCCAATCGATTTGATGAGTTGCAGAGACTTCACAAATTTGACAAAATAGATTTGGCAATCGATTTCGCAATATGTTTTTCAAAACCTTTTAAGAAATCGATTTGGAAATCGATTGGCAGAAAGACAAGAACTCAGCAAAACTGAAAAAATCGATTTGGCAATCGATTGGCATTAATACCGGGGCTCAGACATTCATTCAATCGATTTCCCAATCGATTGAATTGAGCCCAGAGTTCAAATTTTACAAAAATCCTTCATCCAAATCGATTTCCCAATCGATTGGCCTAGTAGAAATTCTTATTTTGAGTTAGATAACAGATTGCTCATTGATTTATCAATGTCTTGGTTAGTTATATATTACTTGATAGATTGAGAACCTTATTTTGTTTTCATTGTTATTTGGCATGTGTTATATGAACTTTTAGCATGTGGAAAACCCTTTTAAGGTGCATGATAAGTTGAAAGGTTATTTTGTGCATGTAAAAAACTTAAATGTTATGTGTTACTTGTTAATTTCGGTTGGTGACCCTTTACAACTATTGTGGAAATCTGGGCTTTGCCCTCAGATGAGAGCCAGGACGATCCTACCGGTTCGTACCCTACGGATGGGAATGTAGATGGGAATGCTTGACTGGAGCTATGTAGGAGGATCTCACGGGGCGCGTGGAGATCACTCAAGGTGTATAGTTTTTTTGGTAGAATGATCAGATTAGGTTGATGTATAGGGACTAGACGTCTTTCTTTTTGGGTTGCAGTTATTTTAATTTGGAAAACTGTACCTATACTATTATTATCTGTTTGACATCTTATTATGATGGGGTCTATGTACCACTTTTTGAAGTGTAAATACTTTGGATTCGTATTTCAAAAAACTATTACGCTGCTTGTAAATTCTGTTGACTTATTTGTCGTTGTGTTACGACTTAAATATTTATCCAAAGGTATTTTACTTAATTATTCTTTGTTTCATGAGTTTGTTTTTGAAAAAAAAAATACACCCTCGCTTGGAAAATCGGGGTGTTACA
>PGWS01001230.1:0-16205 GCA_002896235.1 Cicer reticulatum | reverse complement strand
GTTTGTGTTTGTCTGGTTTGGTCATGCGTTTGCGAAATCATAGTTATTACAGGTTAATGAGTCTTGAAGTTCAAGTTAGGGAGGAACCCCGCTCTGATAGGTGATACCGGGAATAAGACTTTTAATTTGTGTTTTACTTATTTAATTTGAAAAGAATTTTTGTATGAAAATCTTGGAAGTACTAGTAAGTTTTTAAAATTAAATCAAGTAATTATACTTAAATCAAGCTTATCGAGATTGCACTATTTTAATGGATAAAATAAGTTTAAAATGTTCTTTTATTTTTTATAAACGTGATACCTGAATTAAAAATAAAAGTTTTTATTTTTTTGGAAATAGATTTTTATTTATCCGCTGCAAATTTTATAGGAATATGATATAATTTATTATATATATTATTTTGGGGTTTAGGGTGTTTCATTAGTGGTTCAGAACAGGTTTGTCCAATTAGCGAGTGAGTGAGTGTCGATTGATTGTGAGTCAATGTCAGTGTGTAAATTTGTATTTTCTTGTGTAGTAATTATTTCACTATCATGTGTTTATTTCTCGATATATTATTTATGTTTTGTGATGTTGCTTTTGTATAATTATATATATTAATTTGAAGTTATAATTATATATTGTGGCTGATCTTATCTTACTCTAATTGTGTTGCATTGTGGATTCTGAAGTTCATATTTAAGTGATTAAATATAATAGAAAATTATTTCTTATAATTTAAGTTAATTTGAATTGTTGACATGATTGAGTTAATTACCTTTTGATTGAATTTGTGTTTATAACTTTGATTTTTGCTCTTTTGTTTTAGTGATAGTTAGAAATAGTTTTTTCTATTGATGGGTAATATATGTTTAAATTATGAATTTAATCGACATGATACTAATTATCGAATGATAGACCTGCCTTTAGGTCATTACATTATTATTAAAGTTATCTTTGCTAATGAAGTCAATTTTAGAAAGTTAGCAGTAATTTTGAAATATTAGGAAATTCCTATTGTTAATAATAATAATTATTGATATAATATTAGAGGTGGTAGAACTTAGAAGTTAAAAAAAAAAATTGGTGAAGGAGTTTGAGTTGACTTATTTTTGTAAAATGAAAAATAAATTTTGTTGAATTACTCTTGATTATTTAAAAAAAAGTTAAAATTGAGTTGAATTTTTTAGTGTTTATAGGTAACAATAATCTACACTATTGATTTATAAAATACTTAAAAATATCTTGAAAATTTATACCATATATTAAAATATGTTACTTTTTAAGAAAATAAAAAAGATTTGTTGTTTACGTTGGTTTAGAGGGCTGATGTGAATATTGAATAGTGAGTGTGTTAGGATATTGCCTTTGGAATGATTGATTTACTGATTATGATATTATGAACTCATTAGAGTTTAACTTGATATTAGAGTTTTAATTTTAAGAACTAGTAGTGATTTATAATTGACTAAAAAAAAGGGGTCAATCTAAGACATTCGTCATGATTTTGAAATAGTATAAAATTCATATTATTAGCAATAGTAATTCTTGAACATTCAAGATTGGTTGAAATTTGATAGTTAGACTTTTAGAACAAGAATTGTGAAGGGATTAAATTTGATTTATTTTATAAAAGGAATATTTTATGTATGAATCATTGTTGACTTATTTTAGAGAATTAGATTGAGATTTGGAGTTGTGTGATTCTTAAAATAATAATAACTAATATATATATACATATATAATATATATAGATATAATATTATATATGATTTTATTAAATTTAGATTAGTCACACAAGAGAAAATAATTTACCCAATGTTTACTATTGCTGTTTTTTTATATAAAAAAAATAATAATCTAGAAGATTTGTTATAAAATTAGTTTTTAGAAATCAGAAAAAAAAAGTATAAACTATTTAGAAGTCTTGATGAATTAGAAAATTTTATATCTAATTTTATATACATTGATTTGATTTATTTCAAATATAGTTAAAAAAATTTATTTAAGAGTGTTTAATATCATTGAGAGGCATTTTTGGTGGAAAGATATGGTAAATTTGTATCTTATGATTTAAAAGTATTTTAAAAAAAAATCGTAAGATTTACTAAGAAGTAATCCAAAGAAAAGTTGAAATTATGAAGAAAAATTTTTTATGGTATTAAAAGATTAGTGATCCTTTTAAAATAATTTAAGTGTTTGAAATCAAATTTTAGAATATTGATTAACCACTAAAATAATGTATGTACTACGAGATTTATTTTAATTTTATGATTGTTATATTAACTTGGAGTAGAAATAGTTGCATACTTTATCTACTAATTGAATATCTTTGTTGCAATCTTTGTTATATGATAGAGATTGATTAAAAGAAAGTTAATTAATAATTTTATTTGTGATCAATTTGTAAATATTGGATTGGTATGAGGATATTCTACATCATGATGTCAATTGTTGAATTAGTTTATATGCATGTATATGATTATGTAAATATGAAATTGTTTGTGTTTCAAGTGTTCTAAAAATTGGGAATTAGTGTATAGAGTTTAGAGTAGTCGAGAGCATTTAAAAGTGGAAATAATTCTATATTTCTTCAATCGAATTATTGATTATATACTGATGTTAGTGTCCTTTCTTTTGTTGTTGTAACTAGTTGTAAATTACAAATAAATTATTGTGAATGTGTAATTAAGTGAGTTTTTAACTTGAAGTAAGGAGTAGGAGTTGTGGCGCCGTCTTCGCGCTCCTGAACCATGTTAAAAATACTTGTAATTACCCTTGTTTGAATTTGGATTATCACATTTATGGTTACCTTAAGTAGTTGACTACATGAGTAAGAGGGACTAGCTACCCCGATGACTCATTGTCGATAAAAGAGGCAACGATAACTCATTATTATTGTTAGAAAAACTTGTTAGTTTTATTTTTGAAATAGCTCAAAATCATGTTAATGTCTTATACAACTTCGAGTGATTATGAGTCTTTTGTGGCATCAATGTTGAATGCAAATAATTGATTACATGACACGAATATTAGGTTGGTGGTGTGTACTTAAATTTAATATTCAATTAAGTAGGTTTGACCTTCTAAGTAATTTGCTCAAATGAATAAGGACATTGTGTCAGTATCTTATTTGTTCTATATTCTCTCATTTGATAAGGACTAGAACTATTGTATGAGTCTATAAATGAACCTTGTTTATAAGACTTGAAAATTAAGTTAGGACTTTGAGTGTGTATAATATATATGAAAATATTTATCTTATTTCTCTTTGATTATATACCCAATTTTTTTTAAAGATTAAGTAATTGTATGTCATTGAGTAGTTACCTGCATTTCTATTTTTAATTCTTGATGGTGTGAAATATTTTAAATGTTTTTGTATATGTCTAACTTTTGTGAAACCTATAGAGTAATTAATTTTGGATTTAGACATTCTTTAAAGAGAGTAAAACTAATACAATATTGTTTGAGAAGTTAGTTGAACTTGAAAGTGTATTTGATATATGTGTTTTAATGCAACTGAACGTGGTATGTTATTGTTGAATATGATGTGTTAATTGATATATTTGATATATGTTATTGTTTAGTAAATCATATAGTTATTATTTTGAATATGAGAGTTTTTGGTTAAAATTATATTTACCTATGTTAAAGAAAAAAATATATTATGTTAAAATGAGTGTTTTGGAGAAAAAAAAAATTTAGCGTGGATCAATAAAATAAATTATTTATTAAGGACTTTTAGAAATACTAGAAAATGAATTTTCTAACAAGACGACTGTTTACACCCCTATTTTCTACATCTGCACATTAAATTGGACTGGTTGGGCTTTTTCTTCTACACCTGCAAGTTTGTTCATACATCCCCATTTCTACCTCATACTGAACTCCCATATGGTTGGTCTTACAGACTATTTTACTCCTGTACCTGTACATGTACATCTGCCATCTACACCCCTCAATCTGCAATTAAAAACAAAATAGAACAAAAAAAATCAGAATACAACAACCCGCACCATGGCATCAACACCATTTTCCTCTCAAATTCGCCCCACCAATTCCTTGCCATTTTGAAACGATCCAAACCTCTATCCCACAAAAAATAGGCCAATGAATCCATTTTTGGCATCAATTTTACCGATCGTGACTCACTTTAATTAGAAACAACTGCATTTCTTTCCTTAGGCGTGCTGTTTTTGACGGATGCCAATCACCACATTTGTCTTCTTAAAAATATGACATCGTTTTTGAATTCCCCCCGCCGAAACCTCCAAGAAGCACTACTAATTTGTATTTTTCGGTGACGTTGACTTCAGTAACTTCCGGGCGCTCTGACAAGTCAGTGAAACATTTTTTTGCAGTTTTCTCATCGTTTTGACTCCAAGCTTGTTCCTGAAATTATTATTATTTAATTAACATTTATTTTTATTCCCCACATAATTATCAGTCACGTCTCAATGATTTTGTGAACTCGTCGTTTATTCGGACTACGACGTTGTCGATCTACATTTGCTGTAGAAAATTTCCATTGATTTCTGTGTTTTGAGAAAGCATCTAAATAAGTAAGGGATGATAGAGCATTTGAATTCATGAGTATAATATAATATGAGATGAACGGGAAAAACTGTATTTCCCAATGATTCATCTGAGCTCGCTACGTACAACAATAGCCCTTTGAGTGATAAATTAATTAATGTGAAAATATGGAAATTTGTGAGATTAAAATATGAATAGAAATATTTATAAGGTGTTGATTGATTTAATTCCGTTAAATGTGTGGTATTTGATATTATTAATGATATTTGATTCAAATGAATTTGATGAATATGCTTGATTAGACGAATTTATGTGATGTGATAATAAAATATGGATGCATGGTATGATATATGTATGCGGGATGATAATGCTGATTTTATCGATAATAGTGGTGTTATAGAGTTGTGATGAGTTTATATGATGATTACAATTATGTATATGATTAGTGATGTTATAAAATTGTGATGAGTTTATACGATGATTACGATTATGTATGATTAATGACGTCATAAAATTGTGACGATAATATTGAAGTACCCATTTATGATGAAATAGTGATGATTTATAAAGATGATGCTCTTAATGGAGTAGTCTAAGCTAACGAGGGGAGAAATAAATATTGAGAATTTGTGAAGTGAAGATTATTTTGTCATATATTGGTAGGGTCTGACAAGCCTAATGATTCCGGGGAAGTACAACTGAATGAGCCTGATCGTGACAGCCTGTTGTCGACCCTTAAGGAAGATTGTTAGACCTGGAGGTATACGGGTGGGGAATTCCTAGGTGACTTGGATGGTAGCATCCAAATGTCGGGAGCTACCACGCAACACACAGTTTACCGTCGACTGTCACGTATATGTGTCTCAGGTTGAGTTGAGGGGATCTATGAGGACAGGGCCAATTTGAATTGTCATCCACCGGGATGCTGACATAGTATCAACCTCCTAACTAAGTACTTCAGAGTTAGAATGGTTACCACATTGTGAAGTAGATTCTAAGCTCATGCATATCATTGCAATCCTTGTGATTGTTTTGTTATGATTGGTGTGTTTCAAAAGTGATTATAATTTTATTAGATGATTTGATGTTATAGTGAAATTTCTTGATTTTCCTTGTGTGGTTTTGACTTGATAATGTTATGTTTTTCCTGAAGAATGTTTGTGTAATGATACAGTTTATTTATGATTAGTTGCGTGTTCTTCTAATTTATATTATATACTATTAACATGATTCAAAACTCACCTCCTTCGTTGTTTGTGTCTGACTGGCTTGGTCAATGGGTTTGTGAAATCGCAGTTGTTACAGGTTAATGAGTCTTGAAGTTCAGTTTGGGAGGAACCCCACTCTGATAGGTGATACTGGAAATAATGGTTGTAATTTGTATTTTCTTATTTTAATTTGACACGAATTTTTGTATGAAAATCTTAGAAGTACTAGTTATTTTTTACAATTAAACCAAGTAATTATATTTAAATCAAGTTTATCGAGATTGCACTATTTTTAATGGAAAAAATTAAGTTTAAAGTGTCTTATTTTATTTTTGAGAAACGTGAATATCCTAAGTTAAAAATAAAAGTTTTTATTTTATTGGAAATAAATTTTATTATCCGCTGCAAATTTTATAGAAATATTGTATAAATTATATATATATTATTTTTGGGGTTAGGGTGTCACAACGAATGCAGCGCATTTGTAGCTAAACGTGCAGACCCCGGCGTTTGTTGGTAAGTGATTAATTTATAAGCCTTTGTGTTTTATTATTCATATTCATAACGTATTTTAAATTTTAAACGATTTTTATTTTTTTATATAGAGTATAAGTACGGAAATTCACGAGAGGGCCAAAAATCCAACGCATCCATACAAAAAATCTTGTATGGGATATGCACATTTAGAGTAAAAAATTTGTAAGTAAACAACACTTTTATATAATGTGATACATTATAAAACTATAGTTTCTAACTAATTTTTTTTATGATCTTAACGAATAGCTATTGTTTATGTCTTAATGAATAGCTACAAGAGACCCATTTCGTCAACCATTGGGTCGTCATATTTGTGGAAGGAGGCTCGTGTAAATAAAGATGGAGTTGTTGATAATGAAAATGTTCAAAAAGTGATACAACTTTGTGTAAGTATATTATCACTTTAATATTTTTTAAGATTATATTTTAAAAATGATATTGAACTTATCTATTTAATCTTACGTGTATTTTAGGAGAATCTTGAACAAAGTTCTGAAAATCAAGAGGACAACTAACAAGTTAGTTGTAGGGATACTCGGTAAAGTATTTAATGTTCCTGAATATTCCGGCCGCGTGAGGGGGAAATGATTTGGCGTAACTCCAACCCGCTAAATTTCACAAGAGAAACGCCTAAATCCATCTAATGAGGAAGTATTAGAGAAGCTCAAAGTCCTAACAGAGCAGTGGCATTTTTGGTGAAGAAAATAAAGAAAAGCAAATTTCGGATAAGCTCCAACGTGAAATACAAATGAGAGTGAAAACGCTAGTTGCAATGTCTTAAAAAGTCTTCTTGAGGTAAATAATTACTTAATAAATTAAGAAATTCATTCAACCTAATTGTTTCACATACTTATGTACTAACCATTGATTTAAGGTATCCTTACTTGCGTGTTGTATTTATCCTCCCTACTCATCGCAAGGTTGGAAAATGAACATTGTACAGTACTTGGGAGAAGTATTGCACAACACTCTGATCCCTGCTGGATGTCAAAGTATCACCGTGATTGTTGTTGAACCAAATGCACCGTTGCCATATACCAGACAACGATGGAGATATGAAGTATTTGGGAGAAGCAATAGGTAGTTACGTGGCATGGCCGCAAATCTTTGTTGCCCTTCATAAGGTTTGTTTAATTGAAATGTATGTTTAATTGATATGTATATTTAATTGCACGATATATGATTATGATTGATTATATTTAATTGCTGATTTTTTCCGCTGTTAACTTTAATTTCACATTTATTTAGATTCATACAAAGTCTAAAGGGAATGACAAGAAGATTCCCCGCAACGAGTCAGTCACGTCACCGGAAAAGGTTTGTCACATTTATTCTGGCAGGTTTGTCATTTTTTTCAGATTCAATTAACTAACAAACTGATTAACCTCATTTTTTCAAATTCAATCAAAGAACCACCCGCACAGCAACCCTGCCAGAATAAAGCCACACCACAGCTGGATGTTTGTGGTAAAAATAAAGCTGGCAAACATAAAATCTTGAGGGTTATAAAAGCTGCCAAAAATTCAAAAACTGGATCGGTAAATCGTTGCTGCTCCAAATAAGTCATCCACGCCTTGCTCGATTTGGGTCGTGTCTTGACATACAGCAAAAAACAAATATGGGCAGCAGCGGTTCACGTATCATAAGCATGGAGAAAGCTATTTTCAGAGATGAGTATGAAGAACTACTTGAAAAAGAGCACATATACGAACTTCTCATCATAAAGAGATGAGTGCTACTGTCATCAGCTTTACATTAGGTAAAATACTTCTTAAGATAAAAATTACTTTAATTGCATTTATGGTATAATTTAATTTTTGGTAATTAATCTAATTGACATTTTCATTGAAGGTTTTTTGTATGCGAAGTTGGTGTGCTCGCGCATGAATTGTCAAATAGATTTTCATTCTTGTCTCCGCATAAGCTTTCAATGTTTAACTCAATCTAGTTAATGTAAAGAAATATGTTGTGTAGATATCCTATTGGGAAATAAAAGAAGGATAAGTTGTTCCTTGCGTCATATATTTCAGGGTAACTATATATTCTTTATTTATATCTTTTAATTTATGAGATCTTAATTTATTAGTTGTGTAAACAAAATGCCAACCAAAATTTTGTTGTTGAAGGCACATTGGGTGCTGTTTGCAATCAATGCGACTCTGAAGTTATATATATTTAAATCCTTTGACGACATTACAACAATCACTCGGATATAAAGACAATCTTCGACACGTATGTATATTCATTTATTCTTACATTATATATAATAATGTGTTGTTAATGCATAATATACATTTATTTGTAGTGCTTTACAAGTTTTCCGAGCTTAAAGGGGTGCTACCAGTGTCGAAGCAAAAGTCAAATAACATCACATGGATACCAATAAAGTTTTGAAATATATGCTTTAAAATTCATTAACAATCAATGCACAATTTTAATTGACTTATATGTTTATTTTTATAGTGCCTCGTCAAACTAACCAACATAGACTGCAGGTACTATTATTGCGATCATGAAGGAGTTATTGATATGATCAAACTATAATCCAAATGCAGTACAATATTTCATTATATTTTGATTTTAATATATAACTATTATATATTTGATTCTTACTTATTTATGTTACATTTTATATCGTACAATACTTTGACAATTTCCAGTCCAACATACTCGAAAGGGATCTAACTGAATAAAGAAGGCTGGTGTAGTTGTGATCGCATGAAATTATTTGATTTTCTGAGAAATTGCATGCTGCAAGGGTTGTGAATATGTAAATGTAAAAAATATGTGTTGTGTGTGCAAGGTTCTGTTGTGAATTGTAAAGTTATATAGTTATGGTGTTTTTGTGAATATGTAAATGTAAAATATGTAATTGTGTCAATACATGTGCTGTTTGTAAATTGATTGTGTCAATATGTAAAGTTACAAGTTTGTTGTGAACTGATTGTGTCAATATGTAAGTTATAAAGTTATATAGTTCTGTTGTTGTGAACTGATTGTGTCAATATTAAAGTTAAAGTTTGTTGTTATTGCTGTTTAAATGAGAAATATAGTAATTATGTCAATTATCATGTGCTTGATGAAAATGATTTTGGAAAAAAAATTAAAGACAACGCTCTCTTAAAAAAATGCCATAAAAAACTTGTTTTATACAAACAAGCGTTATTTTAAAATTCCAATTACAACGTTTTTTTAACAAAAATAGAATAAGAAAATACACCTATTATAGTGCAATAAACGTGCATAAGATGCACCTATTACAAT
The DNA here is from genome assembly GCA_002896235.1 of Cicer reticulatum. NCBI lineage: Eukaryota > Viridiplantae > Streptophyta > Magnoliopsida > Fabales > Fabaceae > Cicer > Cicer reticulatum. Next base: position 6,678 of record PGWS01001230.1, on the reverse strand, counting down.
GCTTTTTTGAAAAAAGCGCTGTAAAACCTACAACAAGCAACACATTTTAGAAGGGATTTACACACGTTTTTATTTTAAAGAGCGTATGTATCTGTTTAAGTGCTAGATACTACAACGCTGAATTTTGAAAAAGCGTTGTAAATGACTTAAAAAGCATATAAATACATTTTTCGCGTAGTGTTGTGTTTCCACTCTCAATTTGGGTTTTATATCAATTTTCTATTTATATAACAACCCATTTTTGAACATATTATAGTCACTACATATTATTTAAGTGTTTTGTGTGTATAGTATGCTATGCATTACATGATGTTTTGGTATATTTTTGTTTATTAATAAGAGTGTGTTAACTTTATTTAACTACTTCTAATTAATTCTTTATTTTAATTATTATATTTTATTAATAATTATTTCAATATATTGTAATATTTATAATCTCTATTTTTATTATAGAAGTGATAAGTGTGATTTTGATGTTGTGATACTTTAAGATGTTATATATTAGTAAGTACTGTGAATAATTTTGAATATGAGACTTTTGGTTATTGATGTGTTTTAAAATATTAATTATTTTAATTACTTTATTTTATAAAATATTGAGATTTAAAATATAGAATATTTAAAATAAAATTGTGTTTAAAAGGTGTTAAGCAAGTTTAAATAAATATTAGGTTGTTTTAAAAAATAAGAAAAAATAAGGGGGCCAATGGACTTAGCTCATATGTAAAGAAATATAAAATTGGAAAAATTATAGTAACATGAAGAAAAGAGTCAACCGGTAGAAAAGAGAAGGAAAAACAGAACGGCACATATTGTGATATAAGGAAGAGATAATTGGTACGATGATCGATAACTATTCAAATAATTTATCTTACTTTTGTAAATTTCAATTATTATTCTTTTCATCGAGTTTGGTAATTTTATCACATTTCAAAAATTATAACATCTCTAAATTTCTTTATATATCGATCTCACTATTCTGTATATGCAATTCGTTATTTTATATCATATCTTTTCACTGTAATTATGATTTAAGTGGAACCAAGCCAACACAACATGTGAATAGTTGTACATTATCTCTAATTAAAGTTATCAAATTTGGAGTAAGTTCTTTGACCTAATTTTGAATTGACTAATAATCTTCATCATATGCATATTTTTTCCTTGTCTTCTTAGGCCTTAATTATTTATTTCACCTTAGTTAGTAGTTTATTTATGAGTTATTTGATACAGTTTGTTAACTTTAGTTATTAAATTTAATGGTGTGTTTATATTCTTAATTGTTGATTAGTAGTATTATAAAGATTTATGTTGTTTTCGTTATTTAGTGTAGTGTTGGATTTTGGTGAGAAATCAATATGACATGCGTGGAGAATTGCACTATATTTAGATTTGTATATGTCCAAATGGAGTCACACAAAGTGCAAAATGAAACCAATATCCATACTACAACTTTAATAAAGACACGAGAACAAAATTCGAATCAAAAAGAGGAAAAATGTGGTAAACATCAAACAACAGATGTTTGTGCGCTGGAGCGCAAACTGCCTATGTTTTGGGGGCACATTTATGCAGTAATTTTGACATTTTGCTTATGTCTAGGAGCTCTTGAGCGCCCTTGGCTTGTCGTTGGAGCATATGACATGCTGCAAAATGCATAAATAGCACTTTTCCTCACTTTCTAAGGATCTTGTTTGGCTATTTGTGCCTAGCAAAGAACTTAGAGAAGTTTGGTTCTAACACAATTGAAGGAGTTTTTTCAAGAATCTTTCTTGCATATCTTATTTAATTTCTATCTTTTGTATCTTTGTGTTGAATACTAAACCTTATTTATTAGAATCGTGAAACAAGATGATTCTTATTGTCTGATTTATTTTTTAGATATATGAATGAGTTATTGAATTTTATTTTTTCTCTCTATGCTTAAAATGGAAGTGAATTTTACGAATGTTTAAGATGTGAAATTTCATAACTTTGTAATCTAGGAGAGATTTAGACACGTGAAACGGATTGAAGATATTTGCAAAGGCAATGAGCAATTATGAAATTTCTTGAACATTTAAGCTTAAGTCTAATCTTAAATCCACTAGGCAATTATGAGTTATTTTGGAATTAAGGTTATGTTACTAAGGAATTAAGGCAAGAGAAGTAAAGAGAATACGATATAACTTCAATACAGGAATTAGTTATTAGGATCAAACTATGAAATCAAGGTTGGATTCAAAGTGAAACATTGTGACACCCTAACCCAAAATGAATATATATATAATTTATTATATTACTCTAAAAATGGTAGGGATAAATAAAATTATGTTTATAAGAAATAAAAATTTATTTTTAATTTGGGTATCGCGTTTCTCAAAAATCAAAGGAACACTTTAACTTCTTTACTCCATAAGTGCACCTAAAAGCTTGAGATTTAAGTATATATTACACTGAGTTATTCAAAACTTACTGTATTATATGGTTTTCATACAAAAGTCGTTTCAATTAATAGTAAAATACAAATTACAACGCCTTGTTCCGTATCACCTATCAGAGCTGTACACCTAAATTTATAAGAAACTATTTTATTAGTTAGTTACGATTTTAAATAATCAATTTAATGTTAAATTATTTTAGAATATATGATGAATATTTTTTCTGACTAATTTTCGTTATATAGGTAATTCAGTGATGTGCTAGTTTTATCAATACTAAGATTACATGAGCGATATAAATAATAAAATAATAAATATTTTAATTTTATTCTTTTTGATACATTTAAAAATATAATAGTATTTTAGTGTAATATATATTTATAAGGAAAGATTTTATTGATTTTAGTGTATATAGTGTACCAATTAATGTAATATTTTATGTGCGCTTACTGATGTTAAGTATGCACATAGTTATATATTCAATTATTTATAACTATTTTCTTTTTTAGTTATTTTTTTTATAAATAATTATCTGAGATAGAATTGATATATTGTGTTTGATTTTGTTTATTTTTATATACTTGTTATGACATTGTTATTTTATATATATATTATTAGATTTAGTAATTAATTATAAGTGTTGATGTTAATAATATATTTATTTTTATAATTAGACTATTTTCTAATTTGATGGTATTATTTTAATAATGTGAGTATTTTAGAATAAGTATACATTGTAAAGATTATTTTGAATGTTGAGAGTTTTTATTTAGTAATATTTTTTTTAAAATAATTGAAATTATTTTAATTTATCTTAATTTAATAAATTATTAGTAATAATTGGAAAATTGGAGGAATTTAAAAAGGAGATTAAATTAATTAATAATTTTATTTTTAGCAAAAATAAAATATCATAGTTAATAATAATAATAATAGTAAAAATGGGGTTAAATGATTTAGATTAATAATAACTATATATATATATATATTAATATATATATATTATATCAAATAGGTTAAATATATACCCAATAGGCCTACAATATAACTGAAGAGTCCTGCACAACGCTACAGTAAGGAACCCGCCGCACTTGGAGGAAAAATAGAAAATTGAGCACCGGTGATCGATTAGCACTGTCCATAAAACTTTTCTCTGTTTTCGTCCAAATTTCGTATGTTTGTTCCATTCAATTGGCTGTCAAATAAACATAATTTTTCAGATTTTTAACCACTCCAATTTCTCTCTAAATACCCGACTTCTCCGTTTATAAAATTCCTTAGTTTTGAACTTTTTTCTTCACCGTAAGTTCCGATTTGAGTGAAACCAACGCCAAAACGATCTTGTGGAAAAATTGGCTATTTATCCAATGATTTGTTTTCTGATTTAAATGGTAGTTCTTGACCGAATTTCGAATTAATCTTAGAGTTTGGTCTTTTCATAATCTATTTTTTGACGTTTAAACCAATAAATTGTCGATTAGATCGATTAAAGGACAAAGATGTAAAAAACAAAGGCTGTTGCTCGTGGAATTAATATTCGTGTGTGGAAAGAGTCGAAATAAGGTAAGGGGTGAGAGAGCGTTTGAATTCATGGAGTATAATATAATTTGAAGATGAACGGGAAAACCATATTTCCCAACGATTCATTCGGGGCTCGCTACGTTACGGCAGTAAGCCTTTGAGTGATAAATTTGATTAAATGTAAATATGGATTGTGAGATTAAAAATAAATGGAATAGAATATTTATAAGGTGTTGATTGATTTAACATCGTTAAAGGTGTGGATTTGATATTATTGTGATGTTTGATTTATTTTATTAAATGGGTATATTGTATCAATGTTGATATTAGATGTTGCATGAATTTTATGTATATGTTTGATATAGACACGGTTATGTGATGTGTATATAAACAAGTGAATTCATTTGTGATAGTTTATGTGTTTATGATGATGTATTTAATTAATATATCACGATGTTTATAAAATTTGTGACAAGCCTATGTGATGATGTATGTTGATTGATGCGATGCTATACAATTTGTGATGAGATATGATTAAATGATAGTGATGTTGTGACATTTGTGATGAGAATTTGAAGTCACTCCCAATAGGTTGGTGAATGATTGTGATTCCAATTGTGTTTGAGTGATGGTCTTAAGGAGTTATTATAGGCCATGAGGGGAGAAAATAAATAATTGAGAAATTGTGAAGTGAAGAGTATTGTCTCATATAGGTAGCGGCCTTGACAAGCCTAGTGATTCCGGGGAAATACAACTGAATGAGCCTGATTGTGGCGGTCTGCTGTCGAGCCTTAAGGCAAGATTGTTAGACCTTGAAGGTATTCGGGTGGGGAATTCCTAGGTGACTTGGAGGTAGCACTCCAAATGTCGGGAGCTACCACGCAAAACACGTTTACCTTGACTATCACGTATATGTGTATCGGGTTGAATTGATGGGATCTATGACAGGGCCAATTTAAATTGTCCGTCCACCGGGATGGTGGCATAGTATCAAGCCTCCTAACCAAGTACTTCAGAGTTAGAATGGTACGACATTGTGAAGTAGAGTCTAAGCTCATGCATAGCATTGCATTTTATTGTGATTGTTTTGTTGTGATTAATATGTATCGTGTGTGGTGATAATTTATCTTCGACGATTTGATGTTATAGTAAAATTTATTGATTTTCCTTGAGTGATTTTGACTTTTTAATGTGATATTTTCTTGATGGAATGATTGTGTAATGATACGGTTCTATTATAATTGTTAATGTGTTCTTCTTACTTGTATTATACTATCATCAGGATTTCGAAACTCACCTCCTTCGTTGTTTGTGTTTGACTGGTTTGGTCATGCGTTTGCGAAATCATAGTTATTACAGGTTAATGAGTCTTGAAGTTCAAGTTAGGGAGGAACCCCGCTCTGATAGGTGATACCGGGAATAAGACTTTTAATTTGTGTTTTACTTATTTAATTTGAAAAGAATTTTTGTATGAAAATCTTGGAAGTACTAGTAAGTTTTTAAAATTAAATCAAGTAATTATACTTAAATCAAGCTTATCGAGATTGCACTATTTTAATGGAGAAAATAAGTTTAAAATGTTCTTTTATTTTTTAGAAACGTGATACCCGAATTAAAATGTTCTTGGAAATAGATTTTTATTTATCTGCTGCAAATTTTATAGGAATATGATATAATTTATTATATATATTATTTTGGGGTTTAGGGTATCACAACCACTACACAACCTCCAAACTAAACTTAAGTTTTGTTCAAACCCTGGTATAAGGTTCCAATCATAAGTGTGTGTCTTAATAAAAGTTTAGGGTGTGGAATAAGTATGATTCAATAATTCCATAATGATTATAAAACATATATTCATAATAAATTAATAAATAAATAGATAAGTAAATAAATAAAAATGATCTACAAGCTTAAAAAAATATTATAATATCAAATAATACTTATTAAGAAATAATAACCACAAAAAATAAAAGAAAAATGAAAAACAAACAAATATAGAACAAGTTAAAAATTATGCACAATTAATTTGTTGGCTTTGACTCTCCAAAATATCCCCAGTGGAGTCGCCAGTTGTCGCGGCCTAAAATTTCGAGTGTTTCTCGAATTTAATGGAGTCACCACCAAAATTCATTTTAAAATAGGGAAAATATTAGAGAACCCTTAAAAATAGAAAAAATGGTCTTTGAAACCAAATTTGAGTTCGGGAGTCGATTATGCATAGGGAAGGTATTAGCACCCTACGACTTCCGTTAAAATACGGTTACCTATAATTAATTGTGCAAGATTAATTGTGCAAGATTAATTTACTTTAAATATATTTATTCTTATTATTATAAAAAATAATAATTATTATTAATTTTAATATGATTTGTTGAATGTGCTTAAAAAATAAAGGACAAAAAAATAAATTTTTATTAATGTGCTTGACAAGAATGTGATGTTGCTCTAACGTATCTTCTGGTGCGATGGAGAAATCAAAGCTACGTAGTTCTTGGGTAGAAAATGTGGAAATGTTGATTCCTTTTATATAAAGAAAATTGGTTTTGTGATAAAAAAAATGTTTCGACAAAAAGAAAAATAAAAGAGTTGATTTGAATAAATACTTTAAAATATGGTTTTTAGGACGATCAAGTTGTGCAACTTGTATCTCAAGACTCAAGGAGTAAAGAAGATGTCACATCTAATTTAATCCTCTTTAAAAAAAATTATATTAATATTGAGTTTCAAAATCACC
>PGWS01001228.1:0-15288 GCA_002896235.1 Cicer reticulatum | reverse complement strand
CAAAGGTTAACATTCTAATTCTCTTGGTTCTACATTAGTGGACGAAATAAGATTTATTTTGAAAAGAAAATGAAAAATAGAGAGAATTTTAATTAAAAACAATCTCTCTAAATTTTCAAACACTAAATTTGAGACTTAATTATAATTTGTCTCCATAATATTTATTTACTCACATAATCAGCCCCTTTTCTAAAATTTCAATTATTTAGTCTCTTATTTTGATTTTTGAAGTAAAAGTGCCATTTAATTTAGATAATTCTGCGTCAATAGATTTTATGTCACATTAATAAAATAACTTGTTACATCAATGAGTTTAACTCCTTTAAAATGATGAATTCATCTTAGCTGATCTTAGCTGAAGAGCTGTAGTTATGAAGTATGAAGCTATTGTTCAAGAATAAAATTCCATTAATTTTCTCATCAGGGATCCAGCCTTTTGTGACTCTAAGTCACTATGACAGCCCACAGGAACTAGAGGAGAGATATGGGGGATGGCTAAGTCCCCAATCACAGTAAGCAACCACTTTTTTCTAGTTTCCATGAAGAAACTTCAATACCAAATTGACCATACCAACTCATAATTAAAGTTCAACATTTTTATTTTATGCAGGGATGATTTTTCTTTTTATGCGGACCTATGTTTTAAAACATTTGGTGATAGAGTAAAGTACTGGGTGACATTCAACGAGCCAAATTATCTAGTACCACTTGGTTATCGATCGGGTATATATCCCCCAATCCGTTGCTCTGGCTCATTGGCAATGTCAATGCAATGAAGGAGATTACAGAAAAGGAACCATTTCACGGCAGCCCTAACATTATCTATCCACATGCAGCTTGCAGTCATATATATAGAACAAAATCATCAAGTAATGTCTCTGGTCTTGAATCATGCACTCTTGTTACTCGCGCTTCTTCACTCTCCAACGGAGATACCTTCCAAAACAAGTTTTTTTTACAGCTAGAAATAGCATATACACGATTAATTAAATTGTTTTATAAAACATGCATCTTGTAAGTGACAAATCAGGCTGAGCAAGGAGGAAGAATTGGTATATATGCTTCAACATGAATGGTTATGAGTCAATCAGCAATCTACAGCTGACAAATGGCTACTGAAAGAGCAAAGATCATTCACTTCAATTGTACTATTCTCCTTAAATAATATATCTACTTTTTTTCTATTGATTCACTCAAATTAAGTTTCAGAATGAGAGCCTCATACTGTAGATACTTAAATAATTTAAAATGCCAGGTTCTTGCACCCAATCATATTTGTAAAATACCCCAAAGAGATGAGAGAACATTCTTGGATGCCTCTTTACCAAAATTTTACCAACGAGAAAAAAAACTCAACAAAAGGATTGGATTTTATTGGCATCAACTACTAACAGCTCCTATTGTCCAAGACTGCATATATTACCACATGTTGATTCAAGATTTGGAATCTCAAGAACCAGAAGGTTCATAACAGAAAAGTGGAGGAAAAATGGTGTTTGTTCTCCAATTGGAGAACAAGTACCCTCAAAAACTATTTTTTTTCCACTAAAACCATATACTTTTGTTATTAAAAAAAGAAATGAATATGTTATCAAACTCATAATAATCAATCAGATTAAATAGTATAAAAAGAGCAAAAATATCTTAAATATAAAAAAATTGAAAGGGATGAAAAATATCCATGTCTCTGGAATAGAGCATTCTAAATTTCATTAATTAAATTTGTATAAGATCGAAATTGATCTTTCAATTTAAAACCAAACGAACCACGGTACAAGGTGGAAAACCAAAATAATGCACTAATACGATGAAATCATAAAAAGAACACTACAAAAAATTAAATACGTGTGAATATCACTAATTTTGATAAAAAAAGAATGTGAGAAAAAACAATTTAGAATGTGATTTTGGACCAAAAACTTACTTTATATCATCCCTTTTAAGTGAAGAAAGAGAAGTAGAAGAGGGCTAGTTTTGAGAATGAGTTGCCTCAAAAACTCATTACATGTTAATTAGTTTTTAATAGAGATTTATATCTATGCACAGACCAAATTAAATATTTTTATTATATAGATCTAACTTTATGTTGCAAAATTAATCTCTGAGGTAAAAAAAATGTCACTCTTTATTAATTTTTTTTTTAAATTGTATATCTTTTTAATGTGTGATTTTTCAATAAAGTTTTTGATTAGCACCTTTAATTTCCTCAAGCTTCAGAATAAGTCTGAAGCTAATTTTAATTTCATGCAGACTGCATTTAGTTGGTTTAATATTATCCACAAGGCATGGAGAAAAACGTAACATATCTGAAAGATAGATACAACAAATACTCCAATGTTCATTACTGAAATGGTAAGCAAGCAAGACCTAGTCAAGTTTTTTTTACTCAATAATTTTATGTGCGTTGATAATTAAATAAATACAAAAATTTTATAGGGTATGCCAACAAGATGATCCTAATTTCACTTTGGAAGATCAACTTCATGATTTTACTAGAATAAAGTATATGTCAAATCATCTGGAGGCCTTGTCAACAGCAATAAGGTAAGACTAAAATAGGAACCAGGAATGCATGTAGTTCACACGTATCTCCGCATTTGTCATATCAATTAAGATTGGCCAATAAAATTTAAATTTTGTATTTTAAATTATAAAATAAAGATAAAAATTTACATATTTTTAACTGTGTGATCGAGATCGGACGACCACCATGTGTTCAAATGTGTGAATTTGGAATTCCTTGACAGCAGCTGAATCTGAATTCCAAATTCCCAAAAATAGACATTAATTTTATTTTATAACAAAAAAACATAAATTCTAGCATTACCAAACATTAATTTTTGTACTGTTGTATTTGTTCATCCGTCTCTGTTTTAGGAAAGGAGCAGATGTGAGGGATACTTTGCATGGTCTTGCTTGACAACTTTGAGTGGATATATGGATACACAGTAAGATATGGATTCCACTATGTGGATTTCGCTACACTGAAGAGAACTCCAAGGTTATCAGCAAGCTGGTACAAGCAATTCATTGCAAATTATTATAAAGAAACCTCTTACCAGGATTAACCGGTAGAGAAAATGTAACAAATGACTCATTTAAGACCTTAATGTGAAAATTAGTGAAAATTTTGTTGCTATTTATTTCTGTTTAAAAATTCACTGAAGGATTGAAGGTTAATTGATCATTATATGCTACTACATCTTGACCCCTATAGCACCATTTCATTCACTTGCTTCAATGTTGTTAAAACTTGAAAACAATGACTATGATCATTTTAATTTCTTCAAAATGAAACCTCCTACAATTGATAAAATAATATATTCTTCAAGTGCATGTGAAACTTTTCTCAATTTACATAAAACATTTTGAAATCTCACAATTGACTACGTAGAAGCTAAGAATTAATATTGACACTAAATTTATAGAACTCATCGTTTTAAAGCCATCTTATTCTCAGTAAAAGACCATATAGATAAAATCATATATTAAATGCTAAATTATTTTAAATTAAAACCGATCACTTAGCTCAATTTAATTTGAGTGATAAACAAATTAAGTTGAACAACCACTTATTCAACTTTTTACCAAGTTCTTCAAAGTTTTCATATGATAATTAAGTTAACCTTCTAAGGTTTTAATTTTTAAGATAGTCTACCTGCCAAAACTCACATACTAAATATAAAAAAAGACATTATTTTATTAATTTTACACATTATTTTATTTTTATATTTATTTTTTAGATTGTTTAACAAATAACTTTTAGGACAATTTTTTAATTTGACTCAAAATAAATATATTTGGTTATAAATTAGTCAACATGGAGTATTAAATTATTCCAACAGTAACAGCTTATATAACTGAAAATGAATTAAATTCGAGAAGGATGCAAGAGATTGAAATGTATAGATGATTTGTAGAAATCAATGTGAGGATACGTCGGATTAATCGAACGGTAGACAGCAGAGAGACAGCAACAGAGGAGTTGAGGATCCACTTCCCATTTCCGCAATGAAAAGGCAATGACTATGTACATGAATGTTGCTATTCATTGCGCTCTGCAAATCTCAACGAATACCTCAACTCCCACCTGTCCCACAACAATTAAAAGTAAAGAAAGTTTCCCACTAGTGTCACCTGTTTCCAATAGGAAAACATCCACGACATGCCTAATTACTTCACATCAATTTACTTGTACTAATATCACGGAATTTAATTACTCATCCTTTTATCAACTTTCCATTTAATTCATACTTCATACTTGCTCAACTTCTAGCAATACATATTTATACTCTTTTAATGTATAAAAATATAACTAAATTAAATATATTTCCTCTGTCCACTCATTTGTGTCTCAAAATAATTTTTATTTATTTAATTTCTAATGTAGTTTTTTTATATTATATTATTTAATTAATATCATTTACATCATTTTCATTTTCAGATACATTGAACTTTAGATTGTGTTGAATATATGTCGTGATGCGGAGCAATCCGTACTTTAGCAGTAATTACGTCTGCACAATTTTATTCAATGCAATTAACCACATTGTGAACCTCATTCACTATCATTCATGTTATATATGTGGGCAAATACCTCTCTACCTTACCACTACTATACTTTCAACTCTCACTACTATATCTCTCTTTCTTTCTTCATCTTTGCTTCTCAATGGAGCTAATAGACATTATAATGCTCTTTTTTGCCCTCGCCTTCCTCCGTTGGTGGTGGCGCCGCTGGTCCAAAACCGGTGGCGGTGCCCAAAAACCTCCCACCTGGACCACCGGGATGGCCAATCGTTGGCAACCTTTTTCAAGTAATCCTCCAACGTCGTCCTTTCATTTACGTCGTTCGCGATTTACGTGAAAAATACGGCCCAATCTTCACAATGCAAATGGGCCAGCGCACTTTGATAATCGTGACAAGCTCTAACCTTATCCACGAAGCCCTAATCCAACGAGGCCCGCAGTTCGCAAGTAGGCCCAAAGACTCACCCATCCGCCTTATCTTCAGCATGGGAAAGTGTGCCATCAATTCCGCTGAATACGGCCCACTCTGGCGCTCCCTCCGTCGTAACCTCGTCACCGAAATGATATCACCACTTAGAGTAAAACAATGCAGTTGGATTCGTAAATGGGCCATGGAGGCCCATATGAAAAAGGATCAACAAGAGGCCCACAAAAACGGCTTCGTCGAAATAATGAGTAACTGCAGACTCACCATTTGTAGCATCCTCATATGTCTCTGTTTCGGCGCGAAAATAACGGAGGAAAGAATCAGAAAAATTGAAAGCGTTCTAAAAGACGTTATGCTCATTACACTTCCAAAGCTTCCAGACTTTTTACCCGTTTTAACGCCGTTATTCCGTGGGCACGTGAAGGAAGCGAGGAAACTGAGAAAGATACAGGTGGAGCTTTTAGCGCCGTTGATTAGGAAACGGAAAGCTTACGTGGAAAGCGACGGAAAATGTGGAGATCCGGAAATGGTGAGTCCGGTAGGTGCTGCTTACGTGGACTCGTTGTTTGCGTTGGAAGTTCCGGGAAGAGGAAAATTAGGAGAAGAAGAGTTAGTTACACTTGTGTCGGAGATTATGAGTGCCGGTACTGACACGAGCGCTACGGCGGTGGAATGGGCGTTGCTTCATTTAGTGATGGATCAAGAGATTCAAGAGAGGTTGTATAGAGAAATGTTGATTGCGTTGGGAAATGCGGTGTTATTTTGGAGAGCGATGTTGAAAAGATGCATTACCTCGGTGCTATTGTGAAGGAAACTTTCCGGCGTCATCCACCGAGTCATTTTGTGCTTTCGCACGCGGCTACAGAGGAGACGGAACTTGGTGGTTACACTGTTCCCGCGGATGCGAGTGTGTTTGAGTTTTACACAGCTTGGTTGACTGAAGATCCGAATATGTGGGAGGATCCGAATGAGTTTCGACCGGAGAGGTTTTTGAATGGGGATGGAGTTGATGTGGATGTGACGGGAACTAAGGAGGTGAAGATGATGCCGTTTGGTGTTGGAAGGAGGATTTGTCCGGCTTGGACTTTGGGGATTTTACATATAAATATGTTGTTGGCTAAAATGGTGCTTGCTTTTAGGGTGGTTACCGGTTCCGAATTCCCCACCCGACCGACTGAGACTTTGCTTTCACTGTTGTTATGAAGAACCCTCTCAAGGCTGTTATTGTTCCTAGATCCATTTAAGTTACTCTTACTATTACTTCATTGTTTGCATTATCTCTCTTGCAAACCTTAATGCCATGAGTAATCACTTAATTTGCTGAATTAATTAATATTTAGTCTTCATAAGAATAGTAACTTGGCAGAATACAAGGTGGCTTGCTCGATTGCTAGTGTGTGTTATTGGTATACTACTGTTACATTAGTAATTTTCATGTAAGAAATTCATATATGTGGTCACTCGGTTTATAAAGGTCAAATTTTCTTTTATATAGACTTATATAATGTAGTCACCTACTATATATATATTTCATTTTTGGATGAGAATATTAATTTTGTACTCCATCATCATGTTCATGTTCAAAGATCACTTATATCCTACTATTTACACTGATTTTTTGTTTAGATAAATCATTGATGAATGTTTAATCAATCAACTGTAAAGTTCAATAAATGATGTGGTAAATTTTTATTAACATTATCTATGGTTTTTTTTTTTATCAAATACTCAAACGTTTGGTCTCAATATACCTTTATCTTAGCAAATAATTTGAGACATGTAAAATTGACATATATTCTCATGTGTCTCAGTATACCTTTAGTTACCTTATATGTCTCATTTGATAAGATAATTGGATAACATGCTTAATTTTTTTATATGAACGGACAAAATAGTATTCAAAAGTTAACTATGCGAAATTTCACTTTTATTTTATTTTTATTTTTAAAAGATTAATATTTTTATTAATTTAATAAATATATGTAGGTGTCTATAAGTACCAGACAGTATCTATGAAAAATCTGTCACACAAGTACTTATGCAGATACAATTAGCATATAACGGAAGATTGCTAACTGCAAGCCCCGTTGAGATCCCGTATACATGCCAGCATGATACGTACAATGCAATTGTTTTCTATTATTAATGTGCATGTCTCGCAACCATTACATTATTAAGTAATTAGAGCACAAGATTTGACTCTGTATTGAATTGCGTTTCTCCTTTAACCTCACGAACCCATATTTTTTCCCCATCGATAATTGTTTCAAAGGGATTTGCATCATTTCAATCTAACTATTTTTTTTTAATATTATTCAATTTTTTTATTTTCCTTAATTTTACTTTTTTTTTGTTTAAATTAAAATTTATATTATATAGATTATGTATGTATAACTTTTCGCAAATCTAAAATCATATAATGTGTTATTGAGATATATCAAAAATTAATATCTCATACATTTTTATAAAACCTCGTTGATTTTCATAAAGTCTCACTAACATAAAATAATTTTAAATTTTTGAAAAAATTTACTTGTATTTACACGATATAAACTTTTAATGTAACAAACAAAAATTGAAAATAAAATATATAGAGAGATTGATTGAGATAATTCAAACTTATTTTAAAGACAAATGTCATTAGTAAATTGTATATTTGTTAGATGATACCAGTAGAGAATGAGATTTAACCAAGTGATTATTCTTTAATAGCTAATAAACTTTAGTTTGAGACATATTGTTTGAAAGAACATAAATTTATATTTTAATTGAAATAATTATTAATTAATTTTTATTTACTTTTTCAATCAAATTCTAAATTACTAAGATCTAATTTCTTACAAAACAAAGGGTTATAACCAAGACTATCCTCTAAACTTTGAAAAAAAAATTCCACCAAAACTATAACACTTAATTTCATGCAGACAAGGCATGATTTCATACCAAAGAGATCGAAAACCAAAAACCACCTAACAGAATACATATTTCTTTTCTTCAAAGTTTCATTCATCATAAACATTTTTACCGTAACACCTATATAATGCATTAAATTTGTTGGTCTTTATTCAAAAAGAGACACTCCATTGAAAGTCCATGGAATAGTTATTTATGGTACGAATGAATTTTTATGTTTCATCATCATGTAATTAAAGATACTATATATGAACGGAAACAATTATATTTTTCTCTCTAAATAAAAAACCATTTATGATCTGACGTAGACGAAAGCCGCGTTGAAAGCCAATGACAGTGTCCATAAATAATTTTATTGATTGCACCCTGCAGTTCAACGAATCCCCTCAACTCCCACCTGTCCCACAAATTATTATTACTAAAATTTTAAAATGTAAGAAAAGTTTCCCACCTGTATTTTTGTAGTACTAGTACTATTATTTTCATCAATTCATGTCACCGGTTCCCAGGGGAGGATAATCCCATCGAATTTAATTATTTTCTAAGAAGGTTAAGAAAACAAAAACTAATGAATATAATAAAGGAAAAATATGAAATTGAATAGAAAATGTGATAATTATTTTAGTTGTTCGATATAAGAGCAAATAAAAGAAAATGATAGAAGAAATATATTTATAAAATAATATAAATATTCTTAAAGAGAATAATTAAAAATATTATTAAATGATAAGGAGAATAAAAACATTTCACCAAAATTAAGGATGAATTAAAAGTATTTATTTACCAATAAAATATATGAAAATGAAAAAAAGGGTGTTTTTTTTATTAGTTTATGTTGACATAGTGGTGGCTTCTACACTCCAACACACTGCGGTGGTTATATGTAATTGGCTTGGAAAGATCTATGACACTTTTTAGTTGTGGTGATGGGGCAATGAAGTCTTTGGTGGGGGATTAGGAAAGAAGAGAGTGGACACATCAATTTCGTGTATAGGATATCATATATCTATTAAGCGTTGTTACATGTAATACTAAAGATTAAATAGTTATTTTTGATATTTAAATGGCTTTTATGGTGATCCTTAAATGCTATATATAAATTTTTGTATTTATAAAACTATAAATACAATCTAAAATGTATAATTTATTAGTAATTTCATATATCAAATGATTAATAAAAGATATATTTAATTTATTTTTAATTAATTAAATATGTTTAAATATTATTATAATAATTGTCATACATTTAAAAATAATCAAAACTCAATGGAATTGCATTATTAATATAGGTCTTTCTCTTTGTCATAACTATTATTTTGTAGTGTATTAAATATTAAAAAAAAATTCAAAACCAAGTAAGTATTATACCTACACAATATCCAATAAAGTGGGTCCGCCCTTAAAAGAGGGTTTGCACCAAGGAATTGATGGCGTGTTGTTGGAGTGCATGGTTGAATCTAATTGGAGTGGGTAAAAAGCTTCTAGGGAAAGAGTGTGTGGAGGAATAGATAATCTATTATAAGATATATAGAATTATCAATTCAACGGGAAAAAGAATTATTTTGCACTAGAAATTTAAATATATACTACTTCAGTCCTCAATACGAAATTTAAATCAGGTCATATGTTACTGATTCTTTTGTTTCAATATACAAGTAAAATTAACCATTTCATACTTATTAGAGCTAGTAGTTATTCACATTAATTCTTTTTAATTTGTGTTAAAAAACCTCTTTACCCTAAATAACCCTAAATAATTCTTATTATTATTTGAAAAAAAATCAAATTTATATACAATCAATTTATACATATTTTTGACTCATTATACATATTTATGTTGTCATGTGACGTACTGCACGACAGAAAAAATTTGGTTCTATGAGTTTCAAATCAAACAAGTTAGGTGTTTAGGTAGGTCTTTGAGTTTGACCTTAAATCTCTAGCTTCCTGCACCCTCTCTCTTTTCTTCCTCTCAATTGAAAAACATGGACCATGGTAGCACAAACTTGCAAATTTGGCGGATAAATTATCTTATCACAATTGCCAAAAAAAGAATGACGTCATAATTATTTTTCTTCTTATAATACTTTTAATTATTCATTGTCACATCTTATTTATATTTATTTGTAATATTAACTACTTCACTATTTCACATTAAATATATCATTTAAGTTATACATCATAAAAAATAATTAACTGTACAATTTTCCATATACAAAATTACTTTCATCGTTAAAGTACTATTGAAAAATAAAAAGTTACTAAAATAGTCAGATATATTAATTACATAAATAAAGTATATTTTATTTAAGTCATAAATAAAGGTATAATGAGTGAAAAATATTAACGCATTATGTTTTTCTTTGTTATAAGAGAGAGGGTAAAACGTCCATAATTAACACTTCATTGATAATATAAAATAATTAATAATGAAACGACATTATTATTTTAAATTAAACATTCATTATAAAAAAGAGAGATATTTATTATAAGATAAAGAGAGTGAATAATTAAGATAAAAAAGAGTGAATAATTAGAACTATTGGTATTATTATAAGCCAAAAGAAAAACTATTAGTATTGATTTATTTTAGAATAAACCACTAGTATTATGGACAAATTCAACAATTAAAGTTAATATATATATATATATATATTTAAATAACCAAGTTTGTAATTAACTATATTAATATATTTTTTTATTCACTTATATTTGAATTTAAATATTCTAATTATTTAATTTTACTCAAATTAATTGATCTATTCATGATATCGTATAATTAATTTTAATATAAAACCTTGCAACCACAATCAATATTTTTATTTATAAATAAATTACACTTTTGGTTCTTTAGATATTTTTAGGTTTCGTTTTAATAATTTATTAAATTTGAATTATAAACATTAGATAATTTAG
Source organism: Cicer reticulatum (assembly GCA_002896235.1). Taxonomy (NCBI): domain Eukaryota; kingdom Viridiplantae; phylum Streptophyta; class Magnoliopsida; order Fabales; family Fabaceae; genus Cicer; species Cicer reticulatum. The sequence goes on along the minus strand of PGWS01001228.1, from coordinate 4,502 downwards.
TCAATTAAATACTTTTCGTTCTATTTTAGTCTCATGAAATATAAACATTAAAGGTTTTAATTCTTTAAATTATTAAAAAGCACTACTTTATTTTTTAAATTATAATAGCGTAGTTAACTCAAAGACCAACATATTTAATATTTGTAATCTGATGGGAACACAAATAATTTGGGAAGTATAGTTTATAACTTCTAATATTTTTCGATAAACTAACTCAAGTAATTTATGAACGCATAATTTATCATTTATTTTAATTATTCTAATTTTGTGCAAACCTAGCTATTGAAAAAAAAAAAGGTATGGATGTTTATGGAGAGTGGAGACGAGCGTTGAATAAAAGAATGTAAATAGTGGTCTCTTCATAGCGAGCAAGGAGAGATATATGGAGTGGTGTGTGTCAATGCCAAAGGTTGAGCTACATGCTCACCTTAACGGTTCCATCAGAGACTCCACCCTTCTGTAACTTCACTTCTCCTTCTTTTTTTCAACTCTTATCATGCTTTTCCCATTCTCCGACACTCTTTCTATTTTCTTTTCACAGAGAACTTGCTAAAGGTTTGGGTCTCAACGGTATCATAGATTTCTCCCAAGTGGAACATGTTATTCTCAAAAGTATGCTCATTGCTCTCTTTCAATACCACTCTTTTACTTTTTTATTTTTTATTTTTTTTATTTCAATAGCAAATGTTATAATTAGTATTACTTAGTTGCTAGCGGAGGGACTTGAATTCACAATCCCTCAACTCTCAAATCTGCTGCAAGAAGGTCTTAATCCACTTGTTTTTCATTTGTTTCCTTAATTCACTCTTAAATTGAATGACTCATATTTATCAGCATTGGTTAAAGTGAAATTAGAGTAATTCTATAGTAGAGTGGAGAGGATGGTAGAATATAATCTAGATGGAGGATAGTACAATATATGACAGAATGGTCGATCCAATAAAACTATTGGCCAGACTAACCATGAGAAGGATTTACCAATTTAGAAGCATATGGTGGATCCATGTACTTAATACATTACAAAATGTTATGGCATTGGCTGATCCAATTAGCGGATTGCATCTAATCGAAAAAGTCTCGATTGCTTTTGTTATTACTGATTATGGTTTTGTAAATGCAGATGATCGTTCATTAGCTGAGGTATTTAAGTTGTTTGACGTTATCCACATTCTTACAACTGATCATGCAACTGTTACAAGAATTACCAAAGAAGTCCGTTCTGTTTGCTCAATGCCTACTTTCAGTATTTTATTAATCCGAATTTATTGCCTTTGTGTTTATGCTAGCAAAATTTCTGAAAGCAGGTTGTTGAAGATTTTGCGTTAGAGAATGTTGTGTATGTGGAGTTGAGAACTACTCCTAAGGTAACTAAAGGATCTCAGTTGGTAATTTTGTGCGCCTTGTTTCCATGGATTTGTTTGAAGAAGATATTTGCTTAATTTAATGCAGAAAAATGATTCCAAAGGAATGAGCAAACGTTCTTATATTGAAGCTGTATTGGAAGGTCTAAGAGCTGTCAGTTCAGTTGATGTGGATTTTAATCCTCACTGTGAGGAGCTTAAAAATCTTTCAAACCCTGTACTCCCAGTCTCAGGCACAAATGATAAATGTAATGAAAATGCTACGAAAAAAGTATTTGTCAGGCTTCTCTTAAGCATTGATCGTAGGAGACAACAGAAGCAGCAATGGAAACTGTAAGCGTAATGCACAAATAATTTGAGCAAACTTAAGGTTGTCTGCAACTTCCTTTGAATAATATGCTTCTTTTCTGCAGGTCATGCTTGCGCTAGAAATGAGGCATTTTGGGGTCGTTGGAATTGACCTCTCTGGGAATCCAGCTGTTGGTGAATGGTATATCAGCTTGGTCTAGGATTCCAATGTAGTATTTTATTTCAAATATTGGAAATTGATGCTTACGCTCAAAATCCCTTGTTATCATTTGCAGGGTTACATTTTTGCCAGCATTAAAATTTGCTCAAGAACAAGGTCTTTATGTAACCTCTTCATTGTGGAGAGGTGCTTTTGTATTTTCTTCTACTTAACTATTGTTGTTTCCCTGGCTTGTTTGTTTTAATGACTTAATGTTTTTAGGTACCTAATTCGAGGGAGATACATGATATGCTTGACTTTCTTCCCCAGAGAATTGGACATGCATGTTTCTTTCAGGAGGAACACTGGAGAAAGCTGAAGTCCATTAAAATTCCGGTTAGACTTGCACTACACTGTTGATAAAGCGAAATAGTAGTAATGTATTATGATTTGTGTGGCGACAAGAATATTTTTTCCTTGTAAATAACCAATCAATTAAATGGTTATGCACACTGTAACTTTATTTTGTCAAATTTGAAGTTTTATTTGGTCTGAAAATAAGTGGAAGTAGAAACCTGGTGATGTCTTACTTTTATCGATCTTTCCTTTAGGGCTACTGATTGGGGCTAAGTTTGAATGCTTCGTATGGATATTGTCTCTTACCAATTTTATCAACTGCCATGCTACTTATATCATCTTCTCCATTTTCAGGTTGAACTTTGTTTGACATCGAACATTAGGACATTGTCCCGTTCCATCAATAGATGCTCATCATTTTGGTAGGTTCTTTTGTTTATTTTTTAAATTGAAAAACTTAATTATAGAATTAATAAAAGAACTTCTTTGTATTGTCAAGTTCACATGAGATGTTATAGACTTGAAAGTTCTGCATTTTGAGGGAACTTTTTTTGGTAAATATAAGAGAGAGTTGTGGAAGTTAGGACTTATGAGTTGTGTTTAAAATAGAAGTTCAAAATTCCCGTTTTCACTTTCTCTGTTTACCCCCTTGAAGCTAAATTTCCTCTAAAGAAAACTCAGAACCAGAAAAGTGAATTTTTTTCACAAAGAGAAGCTGATCCCCCTTCTGAAGTCAGTCCACGCAGTTGTATATTAGACTTTGATCAAGGAATCGAGTTCAATCAGCATCCCTTAACATGTACTTTTGTTGATGCAGTGGATTTGTATAATGCAAAAACATCCTTTAGTCCTGTGTACTGATGACTCAGGTGTATTCTCTACCAGTCTCTCCAACGAATACAAAATTGCCGCTTCTTCATTTGGTAAGTTACACTTTACTCTTGCACTCAATAGAATTTGAACTAATAGCTAACAAACTTTGCTGACTGCTTGTTGATTTTGATGTTATCTAGGCCTTGGAAGGAAGGAGATGTTTGAGCTCTCAAAGAATGCTGTTGAATTTATATTTGCAGATAATACAGTAAAGGAGGATTTAAGAAACTTTTTTTATTTAGCTGCAAAGAATCTGGAGCTCTAGGTACAATTTCATCCATGGGGATTGTGTGGATGTGCATTTAGGCCATTCAATGTTATGTTAGTAGACAGTTAACAATGTCACAAGAGCTTTGGCCCTCTTTAATCACGACATCTTAGGAATAATTTATATCTACTAGTATTAATTTGGCATTTAAATATGTAAACCATTTATTTAGTATATAGCGTATGCAGTACATAAAATTCAATGTGGTTAATATCCTTTAAAAAAGAATGAAACAACATGAATTAATCATCATCATAAGTCATGAGTTTAATTTTATGATGTCCAAGTTCCTCAGTATGATGTCTAGCGGCTTAGTTATAACTTATGAGTTGATAAATTAATATTACTTATTAGTGTCAAAAATGTGATATAATGTTTGATCATTTAATGCGTTGGAAAATATATGATAAATAATAGTAATTAAGTGACATGTTGATAGAAAGGATATGTGTAACTTGTATAAATGAAAAACCAGGAAGAAAATCTGCCCATAGAACCTGAATAATTCTCAAACATACTTCACTATTTTCCTTCATAAGTGGAATGGTCAAAGTCAACGTTTGCAATTTTTTTTTTCTTTCTTGAACTAGTCAAAAGAAAGTATATTAAATAAATATTCCAAGCATATCATCCCACCTACAAACCGGCTAAAACCACAATAAAGCCAATAACCTCTAAAGGATATAACACCATTGATGATACTGATAATTAAAAAAATTTACATGTATTTTCATGCTAATAATTTAACTTTTTCAATATTAATATTAACATTTAAGATTTTTCAAGAAAATATTGTAAGAGTTCATTGAATTTGGACCCTCAACGAAGACACGGTTAGCTTTTGTACCCCATTTAAACCTGTACTCCCCAATTTGTTAAAAACTCAGTTTTATCCTTAATAAATTCATTCACGTGAAGCGGTATAAAAAAAATACTCCAAAACTTTGACCACCTTCGTTGAAGACTCTTCCGGTTAAGTAATTTTCTTGCAACTAAATTTCCCGTAGTTATATTTATTACCGGAAATTTGGTCAATGAAATTTCCGGTAGTTGTATTTTCAATACCGGAAATTTCAAATTTCCGGAAGCATCCGAAAATTTCAAAAATTTTGAAAAATCCAGTAGTTAGTTTTTGTTCACCGGAAATTTCGTTTTTTGAAATTTCCGGTAGTTAATCCGGAAATTTCAAAAATCC
>PGWS01001227.1:0-15254 GCA_002896235.1 Cicer reticulatum | reverse complement strand
TTGCTATCTAGAGTTCTTGAAATAATTCACTTTGAACTTATCAAAGTTGTTAATCCTTGTGGCGTTCTTTTGTCTTATTGATCCCTATATTGTGGCGCCATTCTATTCTTGGTTCATTTGCTGAATAATCATTTTGAGTTTCCTTTACATCATATCCTAATACACAAATTCTACCAATTTTCGTGTCCAGTAACCCGCGATCATATCTCAAGTTCTACATACTTGTTTTCAATGATTCAACTGACTAACTTGCATTTAAGAACGTCATCTTTCACCTCGTTTTGGAATTGTCCGATTTGGAGTTTCGTAGCTTTGGTTATCATGTTCTCCAGCAAAATATGATTTTGATTGTAGTATGTAATTTTCCAACCTAGAACGATCCTTATAGTGAATCATGACAAGCATGATCAAACTTGTATCTAGGTTCGAAATTGAGTAAAATTTTGTTTATGAATTTTTTAAGTGAAACATAAATTGCTAGTTGTGTTGCTTTTGTTTGAATTGTTGTTCTTACTTAATTTGTGTGATGCTGCTAATTAAAAAAAATTATGTTGTTAAAAATATTGCACACTACCTATTTGACAAAATTCCTAAGAGTATTTTTTTAATCACATTACTACTGTTTTGTGTTACTTTAAGTTCTTAATTGAATCAACAAGAACTGCAAGATTGTTGGACCAAAATTGGTTGGAAAAAGGTAAGAGATATACATTATAGAAAAAGCCTATATTGAGTGAAACACGAGTGAAATTCAAGAGTGTAAACATTTGAGCTGTGTGGTGAGGTCATTTTCTTTTACTTTTGTTTGTTTATTGTTTAAAATATGGCAGGGATAAGTGGTGATGATAGCCTTCCTCAAGGCAAAGGCAACTTATTGAGTAGTTAAGAGATCAAGAAAATCATGGTGATGATATGAGATATGCAAAAGAGAAAAGATATTTAGAATATAAAAATGAAGATCAAGAAAAAAAGAGAAGTATATCATATCATTAATATATTCAATATTTTGTATTGGATCCAGAGCATGTGAAATATCTGTATGAAAATGGATATGCAAAACAAGTAAGAAAAGTAGAGAAGCTAGCCTTGAGAGAGAAAGAGAAACTCAAAGAAAAGAATGACGAAGACGAAAAAAAATAAGTTAGCCTTGAGAGTGAAATAGAAAATAGAAGAAAAGAAAGAAGAGGAGGAGAAACATTTAAGAGACAAAGGGCAAGAAGTTGACTCCAACTATTTGTCTAACTTTGGTAATTCTCTATTGCAAGTGCTTGAAGAAGTGACTCTAAAGGAATGTCATCAATATACTGACTTTGAAATCAAAGAGAAAGATGATGGTAAAATTGAAAGTCTCTTTATACAAGAGAGTGAGGTGAATGAAGCAATGTTAGTGCTTGAAGGTGATTATTCAAAGGTTCCTCAAAAGGATGCTTCCAAGGAAATTATTGAGTCACCATTTTTTTGTGATGAAGAGAATGTCTATTAGACTCAACTTGCTTTGAAGCTTTGCAAATACAGAGTAACATATTGTTTGCCACAAATTTCAATCCAAAGAAGGTAAATTTGGTCATGAATATCAACTTCAAAAGGTATAACTCTATCCTCATCTTTAAAATTTTTTACCTTTACCATAAATGTGATAAGATTTTAATTGTTCAAGATGGAAATGTGTTTCACCGACTTATCACATTTGGTGACTTTTCCAAATTTCCATTTGACCTCGGTGGATATGATGAGCTTGTGGTTTATTTGGATTATTTTTTCATGTGCGATATAATGGAACTTAAATTTGTGGTTGAATTTCTTGAAGAAGGAGGGAATGATGAGGACATAAAAAGTATAACCAAGATCGAATAAGGCAAATGATGCTCTAAATAACTTGATAACCAATTATTTATAGCAAGTCCAACTCAGAAACTGAAGGCCCAATATAATAATTGCTTAATCCAAATTGAAGAAGTTAAGGATAGAAGGTTTCATCTATGTGTATCAAATTTTAATCATTAGTTATTAATTAAAGTACTAGACTTCTAAATAATCACTTTGAATTTATCAAGTTGTTAATCCTGTGCGTTCTTTTGGCTTATCAATCCCTAGATAATGGCACCATTCAGTTCTTGTCGTTTCGCTGAATAATAATTTTTGAACTTTCCTTTACATCAATCCTATTACATAATTCTACCATTTTTTGTGTTAAATAAGATGCGATCATATCTCAAGTTCTACATAGCTTATTTTTAGTGATCACCCGCCTAATTTTGCGTTTCAAGAATGTAATGTTTTATTCTTATTTGGAATCGTCCGATTCAGAGTTTTCGTAGTTCGGTTATTGTGTTCTCAAACAAAATGTGATTTTGACTAATCTGTAAGCTTCCAATCTAGAACGATCCTTAAATTATCATGACAAACATGACCATATCACAAAACTAATCAGTTGTTAGTTGGTACAATTGGTTACCTATGTGCCAATTGGTTGAATGATTCATGTATAATAAGCTTACAAGTTATGAAATAAACAAGCCTTTTAATCATTCTATTGGTGTTTAACAAATTACTTTAAGTGAAGTAATAAGCTACACCAAATTAGTACTAGAGATATTTGGTTGGGATCAATCCAGAAAAAAAACATGAGGCAGTGTGTAAGAACAAACACGCAGTTGAAGTGAAGCAATTGAATTCAATGGAAACAGTTGGCATTTTCCAGCACAGTATACCACACTTAGATGAAAAATACCGATTAAGTCAGCGACGCTATACAAGAATTCAGAATCGAACCATTTGTTAGGGATAAGTACAAGAAGTCTTGGAGCCTTTCACAGAGGTAGTAAAGAAAGGTTATGATTGAAAATGGACAGTAAATCCATCAGAGGTAAAAAAAAGAACGACTTATAAAAGATGGTAAGACCACATTCACTCATATATCAATGTCTTGACCGACTCAATTCCTGACAGGATTTCTGTAAGCAAAGAATGTAAAATTAAGCCTGAGAGATATATCTTTATAAATGCTATTCAGGTAGTGCAAAAGTTAAGAAGTTTAACTTACAAACTCTGAAAAGCAATATGAACTACTGCGAATGGAGAACATGAGAATGTTTCATAATTGATTTCAGATTTTAGAGGGTTACCAATTAGATGGTTGCATGGGGTGAGAATCTTGTTTAGCACAGAAAATGTGTGAGAAGATCCTAAGTGCTGCATGCAAGGTTTTGATTACATATGTGTGCCATTAAAAAATGTAAAATATATCTCAATGATGAGAGTTTGAAGAATTTCAAGAACATCATAAGCAAGAGAATTGAGAATGAGTAAAAGAAGTGGGGTCTAGAAGACATGAACAACTCAAATCAACAAGAATAAAGATTGGTCAAAAAAAATGAAGTGGACAGAAGACACGCTTAAAGATAAGTTCAAAAGAAGGCTGATGATAACTGAGGTCCTCAATCTAAGTTTGGGTGGAAAGCTAAACCTAAAGAAGTACATCTGAAATGAACATGTTATTGCACAAGAAGATGACAAATTCAGACACATTTATGTTGTTTGGCTACAACAAATAAAGAGCCTTGCTCAATCTCAATTCTTGGTTTCTGGATAACTAGTTGCTCCAATCATATGACCAGTCACAAAGAATGGTTGATGCATTGACACATCAAGAAAAGTAAGACCAATTTCATATGAATAGACATTAAGAGGGATTGAGTTTTGGAAGCATGGTGATTAAAAGGAAACCTTGGACAAATAGGCGTGATCCGATTGTACTAATAGTTTTAGGCATGATATGACCAGTCAAATGAGATATGCCGTTGAATTGGAAACTGACACATGAATGATAATGAATTAATGATGCACTAGAGATATATGATGGGTTAGGAGGATGATAGTGAAGATTCCAATTTTCAAAGAATCGAATATCTGTCATCAATATGCAGGCTGCAAACATTCAGTGCTTGAAGCATATTCAATGTGATTTGGTTGTGGCACTTAAGGTTTGGTCATCTGAACTTTAGAAGCCAACAACAATTTGATACAAAATAATATGGTGAATGGTATTCCTATGATTGATATATTCCTGAGAAGGTGTGTGGATGTGTGTTATGGCAGGAAAACAATCAAGAAACTTGTTTTAAGTCATAGTTTCCATCAAGGGCAAATGAGTGTCTTGAAGTAGTTCATAGTGACATATGTTGACTAATTGAGCTTCCATCTTCTAGGAGGTAATAAGTATTTCATAAAATTTGTTTATGAATTTAGTAGAATGTTATGGATATACTTGATAAATACAAAGGATGAAGCACTCGAATCTTTAAGAATTTCAAAGTGAAGATTGAAAAATAGTGTGGAAAACCATGTGATAGAGTTTCAACACACAAGTGACTGAATCCGGGTTGCCCCAAGTTAATAATAAAAGTACCGAGTGCTCGAACTCCAAGGATTGCGTTTATACTATCAGAATCTATATTTACATTTACTAAAATTTGAACAAACAAGATTCTTCAAAATTGATTGAAATTAATCATTTAAATTTAAAAACAGTAATAAAATTAGATACATTCTACTAATAGAACAAAATGTCAGCAGATGAGTTTCCACCTTTGAATGCCGACCATTGCGTGTCTAATTTGATCCTACGTTAACTGAGTTTCCTTATTGAAATTGATTACTGAATTGCTCTTTATAGTCTTGCCCGAATGTCTTGAGTGACATAACCTTTAATTCCCAACAGAACCCCTTCAGATCCTTTAGTGAGATTTAAGCATTTATGGAATTAAGTCTTACCGTACATGCAACCACCCTTCTCCTTGATAAACTATTGCCTTTGCAATACTAATTTAATTGGTTTCATTGACCTGCACTATCACTAGACTACAAATCAGTTCGATGAATTTCTCATCTCAAGCATTCGTAAAGTCAAAACTTCCGTTTCAAAATACGAAGCGTAGAATATTTAATGTTGATGCAAGCAATAAAAAGCCATTTAATTTGGGTCACAGAGATAGAAAAATTATTCGAATTAAACTCATTCATATCATTAGAAATTAAATTAGAAAAAATCCAGCGGTTCATCTTTGTTACGACTCATCTCTAACAAATAATCGGTTTAGATTACTCATGATAGAGATAGATAAGATAGAGATTAGAGCAAGAATTTACAAGAAAGATTCATGAAATGAATTCTGATAATTATACTACTCCAATGGTTGTATAGAAATATTCACGTCTTTGAGTTTCTATACTAGGGCAATAGTCTCCAAACTTCCCAATAGTCAGAAAGGATCCTTAAAAGTGAGAAAAAACGAGTTTAATGTGTTATAGGCTGCACGTCGCGCGCTTGAGGTAGGGATGGCAGTGGCACCAGTCAGGAAATGCGCTTGAGGCACGGATTTAGCAGTGGCATCCAGCGCGAAGTACGCTTGAGGTGCGGATTGATAGTGGCTTCAACGTGAAATGCGGCTTTGAGGTGCGGGCCTCAACATCTTTGTCTAGAGTTTAGTGCATTTTCGCTCCTTGTTGGAGTTCGAATTTGGTTTCGATGTCTTCATGAAAGTTGTAGCTATGGATCGTAGCTTTCATTTTTCACTTTGGTTGGACTCCAATTGGACATCTCTACACACTTCAGTATGGCTGAAGTACTTCCACATATGGTCAATGTCTGATTCTCTTCACAAAAATCAGCACTGCATTAAATAAAGTACAACGCAAAACTCGAAAAATCTCTACTTAATCAAGGAAATAAGACATAGAACATTATCATTAAATCAAGAAATAAAAATTATCAAAATACATAAAATAACTCCTTAAATTAACTAATGAATGAAAGATAAATAAGACTAAAAGTAATGAAAAATATGCATATGATGAAGAGTCATCAAGCTATGAAGGTGTTAAGGACAAATGGAGGTGGTGAATATACCTCAGATAAGTTTGAGGAATTTAGTGTGAAAAATGGGATTGAACAAGAAGTTAATGCCTCATGTACACTTCAACATAATGTTTAAAGGAAAAGAGTTGCCACAAAAGTTTTGGGGTGAGGCTGCATCAACTGTTGTCTATATATTGAATAAATGTCCAACAAAGAGATTGCATGAGAAGGTGCCGTAGGAGGTTTGGAGTGGCAAGAGACCAACTTTAGGACATTTAAGAATTTTTGGAGCTCTGTGTTTCAAGCATGTACCTGACCGAAACAGAAGAAAGTTACAAGATAAGAGTAAAGCCATGATTCTAGTTGGGTATCATCCAACTGGTGCATAATTGTTGTGAAGATTGTGTAGCAAAAGTTTTGGGACTAGAAGTAGAAGGACAACAAGACTAGTCAACTAATATCTGTTGAAAATAATGACCTCTATTGTCTAAAAAGGTATATGACAGTTTTTAAAAATGACACTAACAAGATTGATAATTCAATTTGTACAACAAGAACACTTGTATTAAACTATATGACAATCACTGGTCGGTCAAGAATTGTTTCTAAATTGCGAAAGGTTCACACTTACATGTATTGACTAATTACTGGTCAGAGCATATACAGTAAATTGTTCTACAAATTATTATCATGATACAAGCATGCCATATTAACCATTCATCAGCGTATCATCTGAAACACAACAACTGCGCTATAATGTGCAATCAAGATTAGTCATACAATCATACAATGATACATGCAAGATGGAATTAAAGAGTAAGAGGATAGAAGTAGTGCACTCGATTTTTAATACTGGTCAGCCGTCTATTGACGGCCTACGTCAGTCCCGAAATAAAACGATTTCGAAACCTTTTCAATAGAATCTCTAGAGTGTTTTACAGAATGTTCAGCTCTCCCGGCTATCAACTTTAAAACTCTCTCTCTATTCTATTTCGCAACCACTGTACCCAGAGTTTCCTCTACAAACTCTCCAAGATCACAGTTAAAGCTTCTTCTTGATGAGCCCTCTCAACAATGAAGATAACTACCAGTTCACTTACTGCATTTTTTCCAGTTCTTCTTTAAAAATCCTTGTTACAGAAAATAATAAAGATATACAGAATTTGTCGCTCAATCACTAGCAATGAATTTCACACAAGAAGTTGTTTGCCCATTTGAGTGTTTGTGAGATCTTTCTCTTTTTGTCTCAAGAAGTCTTTTCAGAGACTTTCTATTTGATTATGAATAATCGTTGGTTCTGAGGTCTGAAAAGCAATATCAAAGGTTATTTCAAAATGTTATGAAATTTATTCAAAAATGTTATCAAAGTTCTTAGAGAAAGTGATTGAAAACCGTTTATTAATGTAATAAAACAGGCTCAATCGATTTCCCAATCGATTATCGCAAGTCTTGTTTTTCTTGAATCTTGAAACTACATAAACTAATCGATTACCTAATCGATTATTTTAATACACTTTTCAGAAAATTTTGTGTAGTTTATATTTGAATCGATTGCATAATCGATTTCAGGTGTTTTGTTCCAACAACGAGATCAAAACAATCGATTACGCAGTCGATTCATTAAGTCACAAAATCGATTCATTAATACACATAATTGATTTGGCCATATACTAAGTGTTCCCTGTAACTTCAATTTTTGTTTCAATTGATTTGCCAATCGATTTGGTTTAATACAGGGATTTAGCTTATTTCAAGTAAATCAATGTGCCAATCGATTAAGGGTTATGTTTCTGAAAAAAGTGATTTTACCAGTTGGTTCATTTCAATCGATTGCCTAATCGATTGATACCAAACTTGTTACAATTGAATTTTTCACAATGGATTGTCCAATCGATTGTGTTTGTCACAGACCATGTTCCTTATGAAATCTTATTTACGAAATCGATTGGCCAATCGCTTAGCGTATTAAATGGCTTGGCCCTGTGACTTGCACAATCGATTTGTCAATCGATTTATCCAATCATCTTTAGTCTTTGTGATTTGAACAATCGATGTGTCAATCGATTAGCTTGCTAAAAGGCTTGCCTCTGACTTCCACAATTTTTATCAATGATTGTGCCAGTCGATTGCCTAATCGATTGTTTAATCACAGACTACACATTTTCATACAACCCTTTTACAGAATCGATTTCCTAATCGATTTGCTCAGTAAATTTTCCAACTTTTGTTGATTCCTTGAGTTCCAGGCGATTGTCTCAAGTATGTAGGGTTGAGTTTTGTTCCTGAAATCTTACTCAGTTAAAATGTTAGATTTATCACATGATGTGTGAACATTGTATGTTTGGTTAATTATGTCAAAATTAGGATTAAGGGACTTAAGTCCAACAATCTCCCCCTTTTTGCATAAGTGACAAGCATACAATTTTAACTTGAGTTTAACATTTCAAGGTATAGCATATAAAAACAAGCTCCCCTAAATTTAAGTAGTCAAGATCCATTTAAGCAACACAACAACATATTATATTAACATAGCATGTTGTTTACCATTTGTTATTAGGGTTAGAGCTTAACAACAACAAAAATTTAGCACAACTACATGTCGTAGCAGTGTTATCATGATCAAATTTTATCATGCATTAGCAGTACTATTTTAAATATGTGGCAACTGCACTTGTTTATCAGTTTCATAGCAATATCATAGCAATATAAGGTTACCAGTAACATAACATAATTTCAGACATAAGTACCAATATATTTACCAAATATCAGAGTAATTTAAGTAGTCACAGAGCAGCAATTTGCAGCAGCAGTAGTAGTAGTAAAATTTAAATTCCAGTACAGAAGTGCAACACAAGTAGCATGTAAAGTTACCAACAAGTTATAATTTCTCTCCCCCTTTGTCAGTTAATGCAAAAAGCAGTAAAAGGTGAGAGCAGCAAAAAAATTTTATCCCCCTAATATTCAGTAAACATAAGCACTGGTGATAATTATGGTGTCAGAGCATACAAAATATCAGGGTATCAGAGCAAAAACACATGCAGATTAAACAGATTATGGCAATATAGATCAGAGAACAATTGAATAAACGCGCTCATTTGTCATATATTGAAGAAAATAGTACAGCAATAACAATACATTATATCACAAACAAAGAACCTAAAAACCTAAATCACCTAAACTAGGCTGTTCCTCACTATTAGCTAAGGGAGAGGTAGAGACCGCTGTATTACCCTCAGCAGGTGTCTCCTCAAACGTGAGGTTCAGAAACTATCCTAGGGTAGTGGGATTTTGGTTCCTTTGTTGGCTCAGTCGGCCTATATCCGCAATATCTTCAAAGGATAGCTTAATGCCTAAATGAACTTGTATCGCATCAACCATTCTGAACAACTGAGTTCAGAGATGTGCCTGGAGTGTCTTCAAAGTAGCTTCCATTCGAGCATTTTGACGCTTGCATCTTAGTGTTGTGAGCCGCCTGAGCTTCCATAACTCTAGCAGCTTTGCTAAGGACTCAGGAGGGCTGCTACTGGCTCAGCAGCTGTTGTGTATTAGGCTGAATTGGTTCAGCATTTGGTAGGGCCTTATCCAGATACCATTCACCCTTTTCAATTGCATTTGATTGACAATTGATTCACCAAAAACAAGGGTGGTTTTTGAAGATTCTTCATCGACAAGTGACATTTTGAAATGTCTCAGAATCTTGGTGATTAACTGGGATAGGGCAGCACCAGCTTGCTTTGTGATGCTTCCATCATGTGCTTCAGCACTATCCATGTCCAGCTCATCTTGAGCTCTTTGGACAGTCCCCACAACAAGCAGTATGTCCAGCTTCTGGACGACGACATGGTTTCCGGATCGGGGGCACCAGCATCCGGGTTAATGTGTACATTGAGCATCCGATGATGGACCTTCATTTAACCAATCAGCAGTGAAATAGTTTCGACAAAGCCGTCGACCATCAGGTCCTTCACAGCGGTGTGTCTATCAAAAGAAGCTTCCCAGCCTTCATCTGCAGCTTCAGCCTCAGGAACTGCCATCAATTGATTTCCCATGGAAGGGCAGTCCTGACAGATTTGAGAATTCTTCAAAAGACATGGAGATCCTCTTGCCTTTGACTGCAACCTTGAAGCCATTGTCAGTGAGCTTGAAGGTGGAATAGAATGCTCTTATTAAACTTAGGATAAGTGTCAAGGGAGGAGGAGAGAAAGTTTTCAAGATCATGAAACCTCAAATGGTCTTGGAAAGTGAATCCATCTGAATCAAAATAGGAGAAATCCAGAGTCCTAGCCTCATGGATTTTTCTTTTTAGAAACTCAGGTGGGATAACAGATTCTGCAGCTTTATCTTTGGACGAATGAGCTTTCTTTGGAGGAGGAGAAAGAAAACTGTTTTTCTTCTTTTTTCTGAGTAAACCTCCTTCATAGCATCAGCCATGAGCTTCTCAGTAGGGGGCTCCTTTCGTTTCTTTGGTTTTCCTTGATCAACAGCAGCATCTTTGCCTTTGTCTTTGGCAAGTATTTTGTGAGTAGGAATTGAAACCCGTTTTGAAATTATTGGTGGGGGAGAAGGCTGGGTTTGTTTAACACGAGCCATTGTAGTAGAGATTATGTGTTTGAATGCAGAGATATATAAAGGATGGTTGGGAAAAACAAGAGTACTGAGAAATACCAGAGAAACTCAAAAAAAAAAAAAAAAAAAGAAAACGATTGGTAACTGTTCCTTTTAAACCTTCAGATGCGAAAATCGATGTCCAAATCGATTATGTTACCGTTGCTGGGGAAGCACAATCGATTTAGTAGTAATTGCATCTAACGACTAGTAAAAGTAATTCACAGCGGTCATAACGTGAATCGATTCCAAAATCGATTTCCTTTATTTACTCAATCGATGTCCAAATCGATTTCTTTAAAGTGGAGAATTTGAAATATTGAACTAGTCGATTTCCAAGTCGACACTCGGGCTAGAGTCTGGAAAATGTTCCCAGTTTTGAAGTCTGGGGCCAACGCAATCGATTTTGCAATTGATTCTTTAAATTATATACCAAGCTGGCAATCGATTACCCAATCGATTGGAATGGGAAGAGTTCAAGCACCAGAAGCTTCCTGTGATCAACAAATCGATTAACCAATCGATTACCGTGTTTTCTATTTTGACAAAATAGGCATTGTGCATACGAAATCGATTGTCCAATCGAATTCATAAAACTGATTTTCAGTTTATTCACAAGATAATCGATGTTACAATCGATTTGGTACAAAGATCAGATCTCACTAGGATCTATGATCCCTAGTTTCATCCTAATATGAAGGAAGCTTTCTCTGGAGAAAGCTTTGGTAAAGATGTCAGCCAACTGATCAGCTGTATTGACATATTCAAGCTTAATGATCCCATTTTGAAATTGGTCCCTTATAAAGTGATGCCTTATCTCTATGTGCTTGGTCCTAGAATGCATCACTGGATTCTTAGTAATGCTTATTGCACTTGTGTTATCACACAAGATAGGTATAGTCCCTAAATCAACACCAAAATCAGATAGGTGTTTTTCATCCAAAGGATCTGTGCACAGCAGCTTCCAGCTGCAATGTATTCAGCTACAGCTGTTGATAGTGCAATGCTGGTTTTCTTTCTTGCTAAACCAAGACACAAGGGAGTTTCCTAGTAAGTGACAAGTACCAGAAGTACTTTTCCTATCTAGTTTGCATCCGACAAAATATGAATCTGAATATCCAACTAAAGTGCAGGTTGATCCCTTAGGATACCACAAGCCTAGACTCTTAGTCCCTACTAGATATCTGAATATCCTCTTTACTGCACTAAGGTGAGACTCTTTTGGATTAGATTGGTATCTTGCACACATGCAGACACTGAACATGATGTCAGGCCTGCTTGCTGTAAGATATACATAGCAAGGATCCTATCATTCCCCTAAACCTTGTAACATCTACAGGTTTACCTTTCTCATCTCTATCTAAGTGATTTCCTGACTCATGGGAGAATCAATGGACTTAATAGTTATCAAAACTGAATTTCTTTATCAAAATTTTTACAGTATTTAGTTTGACTAATGAAAAATGCCTTGCTTGCTTTGGTTAATTTGAAATCCCAAGAAGTAAGATAGTTCACCCATCATTGACATTTCAAAATTTACCTTTCATTAAGTTTTCAAATCTTTGCACAATTTATTGTTTGTAGATCCAAAGATTATGTCATCAACATAGACTTGGACCAGCAAGATGTCATTTCCATTTGTCTTTATGAAAAGTGTCTTGTCAACATTTCCGCTTAAAAAATTTTGTTGAATGAGGAAATTGCTGAGCTTCTCATACCAAGCTCTTGGAGCTTGTTTCAACCATAGAGGGCTTTTGATAGCTTGTAGACATGATTAGGAAAATCAGGATTTTTCAAAACCAGGTGATTGGCTAACAAAAACTTCCTCTTGGAGATCACCATTGAGAAAGGCACTTTTCACATCCATTTGATAAAGTTTAAAGTCCATGATACAGGCATAAGCAAGTAGGATTTAAATGGCTTCTAACCTAGCTACAGGGGCATAGGTTTCATCAAAATCTATTCCTTCCTCCTGATTGTAAACCTTAGCTACTAGCCTAGCTTTTGTTCCTAGTTATGACTCCATTTTCATCTAGTTTGTTCCTAAACACCCATCTTGTTCCTATGATGTGCTTACCTTCTGGTTAGGAACTAGGCTCAACACCTTGTTTCTCTCAATCTGATAGAGCTTCCTTAATGTTTTTTGGGTTCAATCTGAGATACAAAGGCTGTAAGGTTGCAGAACTGTCTAAGGTTCTTCCTAGTTGCAACTCCTTTAGAGATATCCCCTATAATGTTATCTATGGGGTGGTTCTTATTGAACTTCCATTCCCTAGGTAAATCATCAGTCCTTATTGGTTCTATACAGTCAGTACAAGTTGGAGGTACAGTTTCAGTTGGTTTCTAATTGTTCAGATTCTACAACTTCATCCAAAGAGTCATCAACCATAGGAGGAGTGTTGTTCAAGTTTTATTTGCAAATAATTCATCAAACTTTACATGAACTGACTCTTCTATGGTTTTGTTCTTTTGTTGTAGATTCTATAGGCCTTACTAGTTTTGAGAGTATCCTAGAAAAATACCATCATCTGCCTTAGAGTCAAACTTTCCTAGATGTTCTTTGCCATTGTTTAAAACAAAGCACTTACAACCAAGACTCTAAAGTAGAAAATGTTTGGTTTTTCTACCCTTGTACAACTCATATGGAGTTTTTCTAAGCAGGGGCCTAATGAGAACTCTATTGACAACATGTGTGGCTGTACTAATTGCATCTGCCCAAAAATACTTAGGAAGGTTCAAGTCTTTAATCATAGTCCTAGCTAATTCCTCTAAAGACCTATTCTTCCTTTCTACAACTCCCATTTTGCTGTGGAGTTCTAGGGGCTAAGTATATGTTTGTATTCCATTTTGTTCACAGTAGGTTTGAAAGGAATCATTTTGGAATTCGCCTCATGATCACTTTTGATGGATATAATTTTTGTGGTTATTCTCATTTTGAACCAAAGTAGCAAATTTCTTAAAAGTTGAGAATGCCTCACTCTTGTGAGTCAGAAAATATGTCCAAGTAAACCTAGAGTAATCATCTACCAACACATATCCATACAGGTTTCCTCCAAAGCTCTTCACTTGAGAAGGACCAAAAGGTCCATATGTATTAACTGCAAAATCCTATTGGTTTTGACCATATCTATTGGGGGAAAACGAAGTTTTAACTAGCTTACTTTTCTCACAGAGTCACAAGCCTATCCTTAGTAAATTTCCTGTTAGGGAGTCCTATAACTAACTGTTTACTAACCAGTCTATTAAGATGATCTATATGAATATGCGCTATACGTTTATGCCATAGACCAAGTCTCATCTGAATTAGATAACAAACAACAGATAGTACTAGGCAAAGAATTAAAATCTAACATATAAATGTTATTAATTCTATCACCAACAACTTTATACCTTTGTCATCTTTATGCTCAATTATTACAAGATTGTGATGAAAAACTTACCTGGAACCCTTTATCACAAAGTTGACTTATTACTTAGTAGATTGTGTTTTAGCCCTTCTACGTACAAGATATTTTGATTACTTCAGTTGACTCATTGCCTATGTCACCAAAACCACTTATCTATTCCTTTATTGTTGTCACCATATTTGACAAAACCTCCTTCCTTTAATGTTAGAGACAAGAATTTAGACTTGTCTCAAATGTCATTTGCTTGAGCATCCGCTATCTAAGGTACCAGGATACCATATTGGATGTCAAGCACACTGCAACACACAATCCAAAATTTGATTTTAGGTACCCAAATTTAAATTGGTTTCCCTGGAGTTAGTTCAAACATTTGTGTCTTTGCTATCCAAATTTGTTTTCATCCTCTGTGGCTAGTTTTTTTTTGTTTACAATTAGAAACAAAATGTCCCTTTCTGCAACAAAGTGACATGAAACCAGCAAAGGATGAATGTTGATTTGATTTAGTAGAACGATGTCATACATATTCCTTGAACTAACAGATTTCTGACTATGTTTGACATTACCTGTTTTACTATAACCAATACCACATCTAGTGTTATTCCTTTAAACTATGCCATATTGGTTTATATCCAAGACAGCAGATTTTTCAATTAACATGTCTCATGTTGCTAGTATGACATTATCAGTTTATCTTTACCTACTAGCTGGACTTCAATAAATCAGTACATTTAATGATGCCACATTTTTTCAAGTCAATAGCATCTATGCAGATTATGTCATGTGAATCCGTTTTCGCAGTTGTCATACAAGTCCTCAATTTCTTATGATCATTTTTCATTGTTGCACCAATATCATACATTGTGTGCAATAGCATTATGCTTTGTACTCATTAACTGTTTTAATAGAATTCACATACTCATGCATGCAGTTCATTAAATGCTTCATGTAGTTCATCATAAGAGGATTAGATGAGAACTTACCCATCTGTCAGATTCTGATATATGTATTGCATTAGACATAAGATCTCTTGTCTCGTCTTCTTCTGAAGAGGACAGAGGATCACTTCGTGAATTTTGCTGAACCATGCAACATATGCTTTTCTGGTTTTGGGAGCTGGTTCTGGTTGCCTTTAGTCTTGCATCCTATTTTGTTTGCCAACTGTACACTTCAGACTTATATGGCCTGCTTATGCACACTCGTTATACTAGGTGATGTTCTTGTTTGTTGTCACTATCTATAGAACTTTGATGCTTGTCTGAACTTGTTGTCTTTCTTTTTCTCAAGAAACTTTTTTAATACACTTTTTTGACAGATAAACCAATTCAGGCGTTCTTCGTCAGTCTACTGCTTGACTCATCTGAGAAGCTTTCTTGTTCAGACTTTGA
>PGWS01001226.1:0-12139 GCA_002896235.1 Cicer reticulatum | reverse complement strand
AGGTACACATTATTTTCTCACCATATACCTCTTAATCCTATAATCAATACTTACTTAAACGTTAGAGTGTTTGTAAGTACTACACATTCGTCAATATGTAGACTTTCCTCCGATCCACAGAATCAACCATCATCTCATGTCCAATTCGAACCACTTATGAACATGAAAATTATTCTTGAACGTTAAAGTTTCCATAATAGAGGGAGTTGATGTAGGAATTAGAAGGACTTATCTATCCATAAGCTAAGGTTCATTCCAAAATGATATATGCTCACCATTGCCAATAGCCCAGGAATATCTCTACTTCAAAAATAATATATTGAACTCCCAACACTCTCTCAAGCATAAATTGGATTATGCCCAACTGTGGTGTGCAATAAGTCACATCGTAGAAAAAATTTACCTTGTACAAACTAGAAATGTATCTAGTTTATTGAGCTACCTCAAATCTAGCTTTCTAAGCTGAAGCAATTTAAAAGCTTTAATGTTCCTAAATCTCATATCTCCATGTTTCTTAATCATAAATAGCTTATCCCATGATTCCTTTAACACCTTGTCGTCCATTTTCCTTGACAGAATGAATTTGATCATTTTTTTTTCTATCTCGTCTTTAATAGATAATGTCAGGAGGAATTACTACATAGTTTACTTAGATTATACCAGTGTAGCTAGGCATGCACATGTTATATCTATCGTTTTAAGACATAGTTTAATTTTTATGTTCGACTAACAATATAAAAAATCTTTACATTGATTATGCATATGAATTAAATTTTGTAAGTCAATCTTTAAAATATTTGCTAAGGTAGTATATGATACTTTAAAAAAAAAATAATACTTAATAAGAAAATATGTATAATTGTGTATCACTTTCAATTAAATCAAAATTATAATTTTTTTTTTTATTAGCTTTTTCTTAATTTATTATTATGTAACAATGTTCTAATGTAATATTTCACTATAGTTAAAAAAGATATATAAAAAAAAAAGAGGATGAGTCTAGCGCAATAAATTTAACTCTTATAACAAAATGCATCTGATTTTGAATCTCGTGTGAGAGATACCTATAATGCTAGTATAATTTGTGTGTGTGTATTTTTCCTCCTTCCCCAGAATTTGAACATGATCCATCTACTCCTTCATTTATTAAACCCTTAGTTCAAAATAGTAGAGATATTCCATCTCATATAAATCCTTTTATTTATCAATTACATATTTTTATTAAAATCATTAATTTTTTTTCTACAAAGCAAATTAAAAAATATTACAAAACTATCTTCATTCAAAATTATATCATATTTGAGGTAGGCTTTTAATAACATTTACAAGTTTCAATTAATTTTAAAAATAATTTTTTAACACATATGAGTTACACAATATATTGTTTAGCCTTTATGACATCCGTGAAAAGAAATAAAAAAACAACTGATAATAATATTGTCACCTATTAATCGTGAAGAGAGATCAAAGAATGAAAAATGAAAAATATATTTTGTTGATAAAAGAAAGAAAAATTTGAAAGATGATCATTTTCAACCACACATACATAAATTTATTAAGATTTGGTATTTTTATAAAGTTACAAAATCAATTATTTTCAATTACCAAGTCTGCGCCAAAATCACCGAACTTTATTGCCCTTATTCAAAGTGGTTGTACCTCTACTTACTATCAACATTTGCGGGAAAAAAAAATTAAAAAAGAAAAAAAAAATTGCAAAGAAATTTATAAAAATTAGATGAATTGTCTAACACAAGTGTTTGAATCAATAAGAAATATAAATATTTAAAAAGTTATAAAGATTAATATAATAAAAAACTATTTACTGAATAGTTTTATAAGTGAGCCGAGGTCATTCTTATGTAATCATTGTCACTAAATATAATAATCAAAATGTTTTTTATCAAACTTGCTCAGATATTTTGCCTTATTTATGTGACTAGAATATTTAATCAATGTGATTTTGAACCAAATATTTGTTTCTCATTTAATTACGTGTTTATACTTTCTCTTTTAGTGGTACTATTTATATATAATTTTTTTTGTTTATGTAATGCTGATTTTTTAGTTTGAAAGAATTTTAAAATGTTATTTTTTAACCGAAGAAGACTTTAATTTATAGCTACACGATGTTAAACTTAATACTTAATTATTATAAGGAGTCTGTTTTTGTTTTTTTTTAAAACATATGTTTGCATGTTGGCAAGAACTAAAGCATTTTTACATTTATTATAATGTACACTTTTAAACTTGCAATTGTTTGTAGTAATAGATTTCAAGTAAGTTTGATCTTATTTTATTTAATTTTTTTATTAAAGTCGTATAGACATGATTAAAGATCTAGGTTTAGGACATTTGGAATGGAAGAAGCATGCGAAACAACTAAATAAACGAGTCAGTTTAATTTGATTTTGGGAAGAAAAAAAATATTCAATAAAAAATCTTATTTAATTTTGAATTGATTTTCACAATTTTTTATGAAATGGAAACCACAATAAAACCGATGAATAACTATATATTTGGAAAACATCTTTATGATTAATATAGATATCTAACATTTATTAGATCTTAATAGTAACCCTCATTTTATATGTCTTAAAAAAAACTAAATTTTATGTTTTGTTGTACATATTTACGTTTCGAACAAACTTAAAAAAATAAAATTTGTTATACAAATATAGAAAACTTAAAAAATGTTTTTTTAAACATAAAATTTGAATTTCAAAAACACATTTATGTAAGGAAAGCTTAAAAAATGAATTCTTGTACAAAAAATTCGACTTTTTTAAAACTCATTTATGTTTTAAAAAATTATTTTTAAGAAAAAAATTTTCGATATACAAAATTCGAAAGTTTAGAAACACGTTTGTCTTTTGAACGTCTTTTTGATTTTTTTTGAAATTTAAGATAGATAGTTAGTTTAAAATATGGAGATAGGAGTATAAATATAAGATATAATTTTCTATGATTTGATTCAGGACAATTAAATCAATATTTTTTAAAAATCTAAAATAATATGTTATGTTTTTCCAACACTATACATATATTGTACTATTAAAACAATTGTATAACCTTTGAGTAAGCCAATACAAATAATTTTTGTATATTCATATGTGTATAAATTATATTAATAAATTAATAATTTAATAATATATGGATTATTTTTACTGAATTTGTTTGATTTGATCCAATTAAAGGATTTATCTATTTTAGTTTATCTTTTTTATATTCATAAATTGATCTCTTATTTTAAATCAATATTTTCCGTTCTCAATTTTTAACTAATCATAATTTACTCTTTTATGATGCTGGATATATAATTTCTGTATATAAACCATTTAGATGTATTAATTTTTCATATCGTCTGTAATTAATTTCAAATTAAATCTTTTCTAATTTTGAAATGATTTTCATAAACTTATATTATATTTCATAGTATTTTATTTTTTGAATTGAAATAGATTTTTAGAACTTTTATTATTTTCATAGTATTTTTTTATATGCACTGTATTAAGTTTATATTTTTAGTTAAAAAGTCATTAAAAAAATATAAAATATTAATTAAAATAAAAAATTAATTTTATAATGATCAAATAAAAAACCTTAAAACTGTGTCAAAATTCAATAAAGTGTGATTATTTTAATTAGTTTAGATTAAAACTTTTTAATTTATCTATTTTTTTAGTATTTTTTTTAACACCCACAAAGCTAGACACGCTATTGTGAATTTGTCAAAGTATAATTGATGACATATGGTGAAATAAGAGACAAAACGCGTGACCAAGGCGAAGCTGCGAATTGGCGATAGTGTTGCATGCTTATGGCTAATGACTATGACTATGGTGACACCTACCTATCAATTCCCTTACCTTAGTCAAATCTCATGGATTGTGTGTATGCTCAATGGCATGCATTTTATTCCATAAAATATAGTATATCATTATGACTTTTCACCTCTTGTTCTTCATTATCTCTTAATTTGTTAACCTTTTGGTTTGAGTTTCTAGCACACTCCTTGTATTTTGTTTAATATTGACTTTTATTGTCAAAATAGTTGTATTGACTTTTAATCAGTTCAACAACGAAATTGAATTACACAATAAGTGAATTAATCTGGATCAGTGACTATTACATAAATTATATACATATAGCCTACTAATTTACATCATCTATTTTTTAGTTAATCTAAGCTATCAAGTTGTACCTACAAATATGTTAAATACATTTTAAAGTACCTTGTCAATCGAGACCCACTAAAATGAGTTGATGTAGTCCCATAAATACAACTCATATAATAGTGTATCGACATTTGGTGTATAATCAGACAAGTTACTAGGATTTATTGTTAGTAAAAAATGAATAGAAGTAGATCCAAAAAAATTACGAGTTATAAAAAAAAAATATGCATCTTGCACGGAAAAGGAAATTTGTGGTTTCTTGAATATGTTAAATTTTATTGTTAGGTTTATATCACATCTCATTGCAAAATGTGAGTCAATTTTCAAATTGTTGCATAAATATCAAAAAGTTGAATGAAATGAGAATTGTCATGAGGCTTTCGAGAAGATTAAGTAGTACTTGTTAAAACCGTCAATTTTGGTATCTCATGTTCTTGGAAAACCGCTTATTATGTACTTGACAATACTTGATGAGTCGACGAGTTGCGTACTAGGGCAACATGATGAATCTGAAAAGAATGAACACACCATTTATTATTTGAGCAAGAAGTTTATTGGTTATGAAACAAGGTATTATTTGCTATAACGAACATGTTGTGCAATAACTAGGGATGGCAATGGGTAGGGTTTGGGTAGGGTACTATAGTACCCGTCCCCATACCCGCGATTTTAAAAAATACCCATACCCGTGCCCGTACCCTCTTGGGTATCAACTTTAATACCCGTACCCTTACCCTCTGGGTACTTAAGTGCCCGTACCCATACCCGTTACCCACACTTTAACTAAAAAAAATCGATAAATAAATGATATTATTGTGATTAAATTTAAAAATTATTTAAATATCTTAAATCCAATCATAAAATATTATAAATCAAAATATTTTCTGACTCAACATTTCAAATGAACACTTGTTACAATACATATTTAAATATCTATAATAATATTTTGTGAAGTTGCAAGTCATATGATAATATTATCTGAGATAATTGATAAAAAATTGCAAGTATAATTATAAAGTCACGATTAATAAGATATAACTATTAGTTATAAAATCACAATTATTTACCTATTTATCATAATCAGATTCTTAAAAAATTTGCAAACGTTTATGTTTCAATTATAAATATTGTAATGGTCCAATGATATTAATAGATGTTAAAATATAAAAGAAAACAATTAATTAAACTAAACACTAATATAATAAATAAATAACTAAATAAATAAATAATATATTTATATAAGTGCGGGTGCGGGGCGGGGTGGGTACTACAGTACCCGTACCCGCACCCATACCCGCTTAATTTTGCGGGTAATTACCCGTCCCCATGCCCATACCCATGATGCGGGTTTTTACCCTACCCATTGTGGATTTTTTTTGCGGGTACCCACTGGGTATGGGTCTAATTGTCATCCCTAATCTTTATCAACAAAATCTCAATATAAAAAACACAATTTAAAGACAATTATCAATAATTTAGGGCCTATTTGTTATAGATTTTTAGAAAAAATAATTTGAGTGTTTCATAATTAAAAGATTATCTTTTAAAGATTGATGTTTTGTATTTGTTTGTCATTGAAAAAATTATTTTTTAATAAAAAATCAATTACAATTTTCTTTTCAAAAGATTATAAAACAAACTTTTTTATTTTAATATTTAAAAGATTGATTTATTAAAGTTTCTATAACAAATCATTACAAACTTTTCATTGCCTTTATTTTATTTATAAAAATTAATGATTTACGATGAAAAATGATAACAAATGACATTAATTATATCACTCGAGCACTTATAATTTAATCACTATTTTTTTTTAATTTTAATTACTTTTTATAAAAAAAAGAATAATTATATCAACTTCTAATTAATAAAAATAATTTTAATGTAAATAATAACAAACAAATATTAGTTAAAATAAAATCTGATTAATTAAAATTTAAAGACAATTTTTCACCCACCAGCCCAGATCCATTATTTGATTTCAGATAGAAAATTAAAGTTAATTTATCATATAAATATAATGGTAAAATGAATACTGTTATTAATTTTTTAATAATATAAAATTGATTTACTTAACGATCAATACATTTACAATGCATAATCTTTTTTCTTTTAAAATAAAACAACAAAACTCAGCAGCGTTTTTTTTTTGTCCGTGAAAATCAGCTGCTTTATTATCATAAAAAAAAAAAAAAAAAAATGCAACCGCTCCCAATTTGCTTTCGTAGTATCTATCTATCAGAAACAAGTTTGATTTGAGTCGCACTGAACTCACTCAACTTCCCGGTAAACGCTGCCGGAGTTCGTTTGCCGATGCGATTTACGGCCGCGATAGCAGATCTCTCATCCTCTCCATAGAATTGCGTCGCAGCAGATTTCGATTGAGAGTATCACTCACTTCAACTGAATGAAATGTATCTGTAATAATTGGTTACGTTTGAAGGTATTTTGTTTATAATAATAAATGCTGTTTGTTACTGTCAAGTTTTTCCCCATTTTTAATTTCACTATTCACTTTATTCATTATATCAATTGTAACCGAAGCTATAATATAAATTATTTGTGTATATGCATTTTGTTCAATATTTATGTAACCTGATTCCCTACTTTTGAAGTTAAACTAGGTTGGTAACTGTGGATTTTACTTGTTTTGTAGTTCAGAGAGGTGTATTAACCTTTTTGCTAGCTTGTAATTTCTGGTTTAGTAGTTTATGATCGTTTTTCATAGCTGGGAAGGAGTGGTAGTTTGGGTAATTTATAACGAACTTTAGTGACAGTTGAATTTATCGGGAGTACCAAGGTCGAACTCTGGTAAGACTTTACTTACCTCCCCGACCGAACTCCTAATTATCAGGGCTCCCTCAGCGCCGTGTAATGGGCAAGGCGAGTAAGGCCACCACCTTAGGCTCCGTATCAAATTGTGTTATATCTGTACTGGTTCGGAGTTACTCTAGTACTTGAAAGAGTAAGCAAAGATTAATTAAATTATTAGAATGCTCAAAACTAGCAGTGCGCAATTGAAAACACTGATTAGAATGCACATTGAAGATTCTGCTTTGTCTAAGACCCCTAAAAGTCTATACACGGCCCTGACTCCCTACCCTTGGGAACCAGAGGGTTAAGATTCATATGTATAAGAGAGTGTTTTCCAATTCTAGGGATGAAATACATCTCAATGGAAAAATGAATGAAAAGTAAAATAGACTATTGCTAGAAACCGAGTATTGATATTGTATCGAAATAAAGATGAATAAACCCCTCAATTATAAGTACAAACTCGAAGAACTTCAAGAGTTTGTAACCTCTGTTCCCAAGACCCCTATCAAATGACTGGATGCCTCTTCCCAATGTTGCCAAATAACGACTATAGCGGTGCAATAGGGGAGGAGTGCTTGAGCAAACTGCTATTATTATGCGATATACGATTTATTACAAATTGTTGGAGATAGTAGCCTTTAGTGGCGCTATAGCACTGCAGCATAGCTAAATTTGGGCAAACTACTATTTTCCACAATCAGTGGTTAACAACACTACCTCCTCCTATTACTTGTATATGTCATAGCCGACCACTGTAACTATCTCAGTCCCACTAGTCCTAACTAACTACTTGAGGTGTTGGATTTTAACAAATATTAGTATGATCATTCTAGATTTGCCCTGTCTCTTCGATCGTGAAGTAATCTGATGCTTTATTTGGTGCATAAGAATAAAAGAGTTTCGTACATTATATTCTCTGTTTTTAATGCTGCATGGCTGTGCAGTAGAAGTTCTCCGCGAGCCTGTCGATTTATTTTTTAGTGTGATATCTCATTTAAGCTGATATATTTCTCATTGCTTGTCTTTCAGGTTTAAACATCTGTAACCCAGTTTTGCTGTTAATATTGACAACAGAATGTCAGAGGGAGCTAGTCTTGTGTTAGAATCATCTGAAAATGGCACAGATTTGTCTCAGGATGACATTGGCACTGTTGAGGAAACACCAGAGGAAACAATTTTGTCGAGACAAACTTCTGTTAATCTTGTTCCTTTTATTGGACAAAGATTTGTCTCTCAAGAAGCTGCTTATGAATTTTATTGCAGTTTTGCTAAACAATTTGGTTTTTCTATTAGACGACACCGCACCCGAGGGAAAGACGGGGTTGGCCGGGGAGTAACAAGGAGGGATTTTACTTGCCACCGAGGTGGATTTCCCCAAAATAAACCTCCTGAAGATGGGAAGGTGCAAAGGAACCGCAAATCAACTCGCTGTGGTTGCCAAGCTTACATGCGTATTGTGAAAAGGGCAGATTTTGATGTCCCTGAATGGCGTGTTACTGGTTTTAGAAACATCCACAATCATGAGTTGTTAAAATCCAATGAAGTGCGTCCTCTTCCAGCGTACTGTCCGATATCTCCTGATGATAAGAGCCGCATATGCATGTTTGCTAAAGCTGGAATGTCGGTAAGGCAAATGTTAAGATTAATGGAGCTAGAGAAAGGCATCAAACTTGGTTGTCTTCCTTTTACAGAGATAGATGTGAGAAACTTGTTGCAGTCTTTCAGAAATGTGGATAAAGATAATGATGCTATTGATTTGATTGCAATGTGTAAGAGATTAAAAGATGAAAATCACAACTTCAAGTATGATTTCAAGATAGATAATAATAACAGGCTTGAACATATTGCATGGTCTTATGGATCATCAATTCAGTCGTATGAGGCATTTGGGGATGCTGTGGTATTTGATACAACCTACCGAGTAGAGGGTTATGACATGCTATTGGGAATTTGGCTTGGAGTGGATAATAATGGAATGATATGTTGCTTTAGTTGTGCACTTCTACGGGATGAAAATATGTCGT
Source organism: Cicer reticulatum (assembly GCA_002896235.1). Classification (NCBI taxonomy): domain Eukaryota; kingdom Viridiplantae; phylum Streptophyta; class Magnoliopsida; order Fabales; family Fabaceae; genus Cicer; species Cicer reticulatum. The sequence goes on along the minus strand of PGWS01001226.1, from coordinate 3,120 downwards.
CTTTTTCATGGGCTTTAAAGGTAAGATAAAAACCTTACAGTGTTGCAATTTCAACTTGACAATCTTGTATTTGATTATTGATTGCTTGCTATCTGGTGTGGGCTTTGAATTAGTATTCCAAACCCCCAATAGTACTAGCTATTGATAGTTTTGGAAGAAGAGGTTATTGTTCTTTTATTTTAATATCCATTACTTTTTCAATGATAGCATATATAATAAAAATTTGGGTTTCAGACAAGTATTAAATGCTACACTAGGATTGTCAAGGTAATTAATGCTTGTATTTTACTATTAAGATTTTCCAATTTTAATTCAGTAACATTAATAAAACTTTAAATATCAAAACCTCAAAAATTTATGTATTTTCTATTCATTTAAAAAATATGTGATCCTTTGCTCCTTTAACATGTGATTTTTAAAAATGTATTGGTTCCTAATGAAAGGACTTCGGTCTTTGAAGCATGTCGTTGTGAGTTAGATCCTTAGATTCATGTGTATGGAAAAAGCACTGTTGGGGTATCAGCCTTTGGTGCCATAAAATATCCTAGAAGAATAGTCCCTTGTATATTGAATAGAAGCATACCCTAGGAAACAAAAAATGTGTGTTTTATTTTTTCTTGATATGAAATCCATAAACTGATTTTTTGTACCAATTATTGTACAAAAAAATTCCTTATAATATGATGAATATGTGATCTGATTAATTTGACATATTTGCAGGCTTTTTTGGGCTTCATGAAAGGAAAGGCTCCACTAACAATATTGACTGATCATAACACATGGCTGAAAGAAGCTATTGCTGTTGAAATGCCTGACACCAAACACGCCTTTTGTATATGGCATATTATTTCCAAGTTCTCTGATTGGTTTTCTTTACTTCTTGGATTACAATATGATGAGTGGAAAGCTGAGTTCCATCGGCTCTACAATTTGGAAATGGTGGAAGATTTCGAAGAAGGCTGGAGGCAAATGGTCGATAAATATGGACTCCACACAAATAAACATATTATTAGCCTATACTCATTAAGGACATTTTGGGCTTTACCATTCTTGAGGCGACACTTCTTTGCAGGATTGACCAGTACATGTCAGACCGAGTCCATTAGCTTTCTCATCCAACGGTTCTTAAGTGCCCAATCTCAACCAGATCGCTTTTTAGAGCAAGTCTGTAATATATAATATATTTCCTTTAGTTTTGTTTATTGGTATGTTATGCCATATTTAATTATTATTTACTACAGGTGGCAGATATCGTTGATTTTAATGACCGCGCCGGAGCAAAGCAAAAGATACAAAAGAAAATGCAGAAAGTGTGCCTCAAAACAGGTTCACCTATAGAATCACATGCCGCCACTATACTTACTCCTTATGCCTTGAGCAAACTCCAGGAAGAGCTAGTTTTGGCACCACAATATGCTTCCTTTCTGGTTGATGAAGGTTGTTTCCAGGTCAGACACCACTCTCAGACCGATGGAGGTTGCAAAGTATTTTGGGTTCCTTGTCAAGAGCTAATCAGCTGCAGCTGCCATCTGTTTGAGTTTTCAGGCATCTTATGTAGACATGTGCTACGCGTCATGTCAACTAATAACTGTTTTCACATCCCCGATCAATATTTACCAGTCCGATGGCGAAGCATTGGTTCGTCTTCTGTTAACCATTTTCAGGTTGCAACTAGCAGGGATCAGCCTGAAAAAATACAATTTTTGGAATCATTGGTTTCAACTCTTCTAATGGAATCCGTTGAAACTGATGAACGGCTTGATGTTGCTTGTGACCAAGTTTCCATGGTGCTATCGCGTATCAAAACTCTTCCTAGGTCATCATCACATGGGGTAAATGACATTGCATATAGTTATGCATCAGATTCATTGATCCTGCCAGAGGTAGAAGATACTGATGAAATGATTCACGGTTTTGCAATTGCGAATCCGCATGATTCAATGGCTTTAGACAAGTTAAAGGAGAGAAGGGCAAGAGATGGAGTTGAACTCACTAGGAAACGTAGGCAGTTCTCTGCGCCATTATGTGCACAATATGGACATGATGGATCTGATTGCTCAATAATGGCGGGTGATAATTTGAATGAAGATGCATTAGGGTATTTGTAGTGGTTAAAAGTAACTAGGTGTACAAAGTAAATGCATTTTTTTGGGGATTTAATAAATGAATGTTATTTTAATGTTTAGTTTCTCCTCCAATTCAGTGATTTCTGTCCTATTTGCATTAATTTTGTGATCATTCAGAAGTCCTGATTTTTTTAAACTAAGCATAGAAGTCTTGTTTGGATAAACTTATTTAGATGACCTTATAGATAATACATTTTCCTAGAAGCTGCAATGTGAAAAAATGTCTTGATAATTTTGTGCTTTGATGAAACTTGCTTCTGAAAGCTTTTACATAAGCTGAGAATAGAAAAGCTATTTGAAAAAGTTTCTTCGGTATCGCTTAGAAAAATGGCCTACTCACGGGCGCTTATATGAAATGATACAAGTATTTTTCAGCTTTTATCTTGTGAAGCAAAGTCTCTTTTAGCTTAACTAGTAATTATTACTTCAAATTTAACTCTGACAATGCAGCAAAGTTGAAACTCTTAGAAGAGATTCTTGTACTTCATGTGAAGTAAGAATCGCACAATCGTTTATTACTATATCGACCTACCGCCTATAGTCATAACAGATGGAGCCTTGTAAGTTCCAGTTAATTTTATAGGTGGGAATAAAGGTTTGTATATTTGTGAAATATGTTGTTGTTTATTTGCCACTTCATGCATGTTCTTTCTCCTAATTTCGAGTTGACATAGCTGGAGATGAATTCATATCAGACTAATGTTTACATGATGAATTTTTTGGCAACTATGTTGGATCATATCATATCAATATTGCAGACCATTTCCAAGAATCTTTTTCGATTTCATGGCATTTTGTTTATGAAGGCATGTCAACCGGATGGGAATATGTCTGGGACAGGTTTCTATATAAAGAGAAACGCATAAAAGAATACTGGTGAGTGGATGATAAATATTAGTTTTATTTTATCTAACTCCTTACCAATATGTAAGTTGAAAGTTCATTTGTTTGAGTTTAAAAATGAACTATTATATATTGCAAATATTTTTAACAA
>PGWS01001219.1:0-10314 GCA_002896235.1 Cicer reticulatum | reverse complement strand
TAATAATTCAATGAATACAATTTAATATATGAATTTCGTTGCAATTAAGTCTCCAAAACATCTACATATTCTCAAATGTCATGTTGATAATAGATTAATAATTACTCAAATAACTCATTTGAAAAAAATACTCTACAAACAAAATCAATAAGTTATATTTTTTTTAAAATTTTAAAACCGTATTCACAATAATACTAATATGTTAAAATCTATATATCATTGTGCTGCATGAGCCCATATTCTAGTGTTTATAATAGACGCAAGGCACACAATATCATTTACGATGAAACATAAAAAAAAATTAAAAATATAAAAAAGTACGTAAATTTATTAAACATCTTATGTTCAAAACTAATATAATCATTCAATAAAAAATATATTGTAGTTAAATATCAACTATACATAAAGAATATATTAACTATTTAACCAAATATATTATTGGAAGGAAACACTTCAATGAATTCAAAAAATTTGAAAAACCAATTTCACATTTAAAAAATTATTAAATAAACAGAATTGTATCTCTAAAGTTGCAAAATCTATTAATAGTATTATATTCAATATATTTTTCATAATTGATTAGTAATAATGTTTTACAATTTGTCTTTGTACATAAGGCAAATTAACTTTTATATAATTATCAAAAAATATATTTAACTTTACATACATAATATTTGAGTATATGTACTTTTAAATAAATAACATTATTTAATTACATATTATTATTATTATTATTATTAATTATATTAATTTCTACTGCGTACGGATGAATTAGTATCGGTTTATTTATTTAAATCCAAAATATGTTACGTAATTTTTGCTTATAATTAAATCAGGGAACATACAAAATCAACTATCAACCTTGAATTTTATGACATTAACACATTTTATTAGTATTAGGACAACAAAACTGTTAACAAAGAAAAGAGGAAGAAAGAGGAAGAAGAGAAACAATCACTCTAAGGTTTTTCATAACATAGAATGAACCAAAACTAAAGTTAATAGGGTTACAATGAGTATATATATAAAAAAAGAATAGAATTGTCTAGAATTGTCTAAAATACCCCTTACTACTAATATATAATATATTATCTAACATCTCCCTCAAACTCATGATGCATTAACATGGAGCATCGAGAGTTTGTCAACTAAAAAAAACGAAAATGTTTAATGGAATGCATCTTTGTGAAACAAATCAACAATCTGTAAAGAAGAAGAGACAAACGGTAGAGTAATGATTCTATGGCTGAAGATGATGACGAAGGTGGGGTAACGAGGAGATCCACAATCGCAGGAGGTGGTTGGACAGCCGAGGGGACAAGAGGGAATGTCACCAAGAAGAAGCAAACAATCAAAGAGAAGAAATCAAGCCAACAAAAAAATCAAACCGAAAAATGAGCGATCAAAAAAGGAGCAACAACCATATCAAAATCAACAGATAGGAACAACCAAAGAAGTAGCACCCACGAAACAACCATATCAAATCAACAGATAGGAACAACCAAGAAGTAGCACCACGAAACCAAATCCAAACAAACCAAACCAAATAGAACCAACAAACACTAAATTATATCAAACCAAACTAAACAAGAGAGAAGCAACAAAGCAAATCACTAGAGAGATTATCAATCAAACAGAAGAAGCAACAGACAGAGCGACAACACAGAAGACCAATTTTTAGCCTCATCCAAGTATCCAACCCTTCCTAGAAGTCAATCATACAACCATAATGCTCAATTTGAGGCACCCAATTCCAAATCTCTCCATTTCTTTAAAGCAACTTCTTCTTCCTCTACCAAACCACAATGTTGCAAGCAGATAACACACTAGTTCATTGTTATCTCATTCGGTTCAAATCCTTCCCTAACATTTGATGCGAATACTTCTAACGCTTCCTTTCGCACAATCATTGACACCATAACCATTATCAAAGCATTCCACGACGATGTATCTTTTCATTCATCTCCTCAAAAAGCAGTTTAGCTTTTCCAATTTCCCCACATTTTCATACATATCAACCAAAGCATTTACACTATGAACATCTTCATCAAGTCGGTTCCTTTGCACAAACCCATGAATCCAAACACCCAAAATCCAAGAACTCAATCAGCAACACAGGAAGAACACTCACAACCGTCACTTTATTCATTTCCACATCCAAACTTCCCCTCATTTCCCAAAACAACTTCAACGCATCGTGCGGTCGTCTATTCTCACAATATCCCCTAATATCGCATTTCCAACTAACACATTCTTGACATGCATACAATCAAACAATTAACCTAGCCACCACAACACCATCATCCTCACAATAACCATGGAACCATACTAGTCCAAGAATTAACATTCTTATCTTTATCTTATCAAACAAAATCCCTCGCCAAATCCATACACCCCATTTTCACATACCCATCAATCATAACATTAGAACAGCAATATCTCTATCAGCATAACATCAAAAAGCTTCCTGGCCTCACTCATACCCCCACACCTAGCATACCCAACATAACAGCAGTCCAAGAAACCAAACTTCTCACAAACATTTCATCAAACACCTTCCTAGCACTACCCAAAAAACCAAACTTCACATACATATCAACCAAAGAGTCCCAATATACAAATTAACACAAAACCCATTTTCAAACAACACAATGAACCTCCAAACCTTCTCTCAAAGCCATACAAATAATACAGAAAAACACGAACAAACACAATCACTGAGACAAAATAATTAGGATAACCTGGTGCTGTGCGAGCACGATTTCTCCTCCTACAATGTCGTTTTACCGATCCAACCGTTGAAGACGAAACATGAATGTTGAACTGCTGTCCAAAATCAGCCAAATCCAACGGTTAACGAATGCACAATCGATGTTTTTGTGAGATTGATTTCTCAAAAATCGGGAACAGGGTTACTCTTCTCTTTTCTCTTTTGGTGGTGCCTTTTCTATCAAAAATAGTCTCTCTCTTCTCTACGGTAGATCCCAATATCAGGATGATAATTCTCAATGTCTCTTCATAACGATCAATCAAAATCCCCCAATAACCATGCAAATAATAATGATTCTCAAAGTAAACATTTACCACCCTCGGTTGGTTAGAGCGCCAAACCCTAATGGTTGTGGAAAGGTTTATAGAACTCTAATAATTTTTTTTCCGAACTAATCTACTGGAAAATAAACGAAAAGCTAAAAGAAGGGTTTAAACCAGATTGGGGACACGGTTTACTGAAAAAATTTCAACTAATATTGGAATGTTAGAAAAGAGAAACTATATAATTATATTCCCTAATTGTTGGGGAACTCGACAGCGGATAGAGGCGGGATCATTCAAGGAGGATCGAAATAGGCTCTAAATACCATAGTTAACAAAGAAAAGAGGAAGAAAAGAGGAAGAAGAGAAACAATTACTCTAGGGTTTCATAACATAACAAGGATTTTTTTGTTCCATATCATAAACTTGGCTCAAAGATAAATTATGTGTCCCTAAATCCCTCTTAATGGTTTGAACCTTGTAATATTTGTTAGTGAAAAACAGAAAAAGTATTTTTACAAATTAATTAAGTAGGCTCTTAACTAGTACTCTATAAAAATTAATTTTTATGACATACTATTAAGAAAATATGAAATAGTTTTTAGATTATTTTCAGATGAAATAGATAACAATAGGATGAAGTTTCTAAAAAATGATTTTTTATAAATTTATAGATTTATTCTCAAACAATTTTCATTTGTAATAAACTAATGAAAATTTAAAAAATGATTATTTTTAAAAATAATTTGTAAAAACCAACTCTAACCTGATATATCCATATTATATACCAAAAAGAGGTCAATCATTGTAGTTGGAAAATGCAAAAGGAATAAACTACATTTTATATAGGAGAAGATTCACAACTATACTCACAAACCACAAACTACCAATGATCCTCCTAATAAGAAATATTTCAAGAGTAATAAAATAAATTTACCAAAATGAATGTGAAAATATACAAACTCAGCTCAGCTTTTCTTCTCCAAAATCCAATATTGGATTTTGGCTGACATATTCCTCATTATTTCCTATACAATTGGCATAATTTGTTGTAGCACTTCAAAATAAATGTATCAATGTAATCTTCATATCTTTCATAGAGTGCAGGTAAAGTAAGAACAATAAACAAACCTGCACACATAGTAAACACACAAAAACAAATTATTTTTTAATAAAAAAAAATTGCTACTGCAATTTTCAAGAAGTGATACTATTTGGTTTTGGAAGTGACAAAAAACTGATTTTGAATGAATTTATTTTATTAAATTGATTCATTTCATGTGCGTTCAAATTAAAATGATTAGTGTTTGCATACATTCATGTGAAATTGAGTTAAACAAAAAATTGATGCTAAACATTAGTTTTAGAAGCAAAGCTTCAAATTCTAGACTACGTTAGAATCTAATATGGACACAACTCAATTCTACTTCAAACACATATCCATACATGTCAAAAATCAATTAAACCTCATCTAATTTGAAGGTAAATTTGTAGCTTTTGCCTCATAACGGATTTTTACACTCAAATTTAATTGTTCAACACGCTTTCACATGAACGTATCTAAACATTAATCATTTTATATTCACCTTACTTTAAGTGAAAAATCAATTTACAAAATCAAATATTCAAAATCAAATTTGTATTGCAGAACCAAAACAAACTAAGTGATCAAATAATGCTAAAAAACTTACTTGTGTTATGCCAGGGTAAGAAAATCAGTGATGCCACCAACTACAGAAATTAACAAGAGGGATGCAGCTACTTTGAGAAACATTCCTTGAGTCCTTACCAAGGGCAATATCTTGAGAGAAACTGAAAACAGATTATTGATTCTTGTTTGATTAAAAGCTTGCCATTTCATTGTCATTTCATCTGACAAATGCAAACCTGGTAAGGTGAGCAGGTCTGTCAAAGAAAAAAGAATAATGACATGTTTTGGTAAATTTATTGATAAATGTCATCATTAACTATTGTTGAGAGTCGCAATTAAATAATGATATGGCTTGGCTGAATAGTATCTATACGTGGTAGAGCAAGTCTCGCTCCATGAGTTAGCTTTTGAGGTAAAGTTAGACCAAATTAAATTCTAATATGATTATCAGAGTCTATCATAAATTCGTTAGGCAACAAGTATCACTCACATTCCAGATATTCAGTTAAATGATGAAAGCTACTATTTTTGAAGTGTTAAAAGCAACATCTTTTCCAATTTAAAAATTTAAATAAGCCCCAATTTTAGTCTCTGAAAGTATAGGGCGCTGTCACTTTTGGTTCTGACTCAGCCAAAAACTCAAATTAGTCCTCGAATCATCAAAGCGTCAGTCTGCTTAGTCCTGACATTATAATTTTTATGGACTATTTTGACAGTTAACTCGAATGTTAAAGAACCTTTTATGAAAGTAAGATGAATCTTCCAGGGACTATTTGATGATTCGAAGACTAATTTGAGTTTTTGGCTAAGTCATGGATCAAATAATATCGGTCCTACATTTAATGGACAAAAATGGTTGTTTATCCAAAGAATAAGGAAACAACACTTCCACAAAATCTTGAAGCACAACAAACCAAACTAGACCCTCAAATTATTTGCATAATACACATTTTTAAGCAATCCTCAACTTGGTCCTCTAAAGATTTGACATATTAACCCTTCAAAGACTTCTGTCATTGTCAGTAAATTAATCCTTCAAAGAGTAGCATTGAACCAAATTTATTCTTCAAAGATTTTGTTATCAAATAAGTTTCTAAAAACAATCTAATACTTCCACATGTTTGTCTACTTTGTCCTTATGGAGGACTACAATGATGATGACACAAAAGGAAAATTTTAGTGATATTATTGAGAGTATCTCATTATATGTGATATGACCGGAAAAGTACTAAACTAGGATACCATTCCTCACATTACAAGCTGATTTGAAAGTATCAAAATCTATCAAAGATCTGTTCAACAAGTCACTACTGGGTCACATTTCAGATATCCAGTCTTGGGTGTGACGGAGTTTGAGGAACTAATTTTTGTAACATAAAGTTTTAGGGACTGTTATGATGACACCATATCTTTGAGGAGTCAATTTTGGTGATAAAATTCTTTGGAGGGTTGATGTGTATGAACCTTAATCATTAGGAAGCAGGCGAGTACTCAGCATATTTCCATCAGCCAATTCATATAGGTAGCCAATGTTATTGTAACAGATTTCATTAGTTTAATGGACTATTTTCTACATGTATTGAGATGCAAATAAGGTATCTATCACATTCAGAACCAAATGAACACTAAACTAAATGGATGTAAGAGCATACAGCATAGAATGGCATAGTGCATTAAGTTTTCAAACTATTCTTCATATTTCTTAAAACTTCAACAGCTAAGAATGTATAATCTACAAACTCCATTAGCACACACAGCTTAAGCATACATTAATACCATGTTACACAAACTTCAACATCTCAATCATACCAATTCACCATTAAAACAAATGACTATGCTGGCATAGCCTTTTTTTTCTAAACCAAGTAGGACATTTGATATGTTGCACGCAGGTTTGAACCTGCATACTCCACTTCTCTGTATTTTATGTCGTGTGATTTCAGCGCTATGCTCAATAGGACAAAAAAAAGCATATGGCTATAGAACATGTAAACCAAAAAATAAATTACTACTGAAATTTTTACTATTCTAAATCAAAACAATATATGAATTAGAAGACATATAGATTATCAATGAATATACCCTTTGACATTCTAACACACTTAAGGGTTCAAACAACACAGAAACTCAACTGGTTTGAGCTAAGGGTTAAATAATCAGATTCAAACCCTGCTGAAAAAGAAATACTAAAATTACAACTAATATGCTAACATTTGCCGATTTAAAAAAAAAACTTTGAGAGTTCAAACATCACATGAAACTCAAGAAGATCAAAATCAAGTATATACTGAAAAGAAACATAAATTTGTGAGTATTTAATTACCTATTGAGATTGCTGCTGATTTTGCCCAAAGAAAAATAATACCAACAGAAGGAGTAAGAACATTAGAAACAAGAGACAAAAGGGTTTAAACCAGATCTCTCAACACAATCCAAGAAGCTACTGTCACCAACATATTATCATCAAAGTTTGATTCTTCTTTCTCCATAGTATCAAGTCTGCAACTGCATTCAAAACATACATTCATTCAAAAAACAGATTCAAGTCAAAATTCATTTTTTCTTTCCCCTTTTCATAACATTATTGGAAATAAATAAAATAAAATAGATACAACTTACAAACCCAACCCATGTGCTATTTAACTTAAATAGCATTAATGAATGTAAATAAACACAATTAGATTCAAAGATGAAAAAAAAAAAAAAAAACATTGTGATATATTGGTAAAAAGAAATAATCAATAAAGTTTAGAAATTTAATAAATAAAAAAACTACGAAGAAAATGGCATACTTGACCACTACAAGGATTTGAATGAAGGTTCTTTCTTGTTGAACATTTTTTGAGATGAACCCATTTTTAGGAGAGAAAAGATTTGAAGGAAAAGAGGATCTGTTTAAGCAAAAGCAGAGAACCTTTTGGAATTTCAATGATTCACTGAAAGGAAGGAAAAAACAGTTGGACTATGTTTATGTAATTTATTTTATTTTATTTTATTTTATTTTATTTATTAATTTTTAAGCAGTTTTATTCTCTACTTTTTTAGGAGCAAAGAGCTATTTTTGTTCCTAAACTGTGAGATGGTGTAAGTAACTATAATCCTTTATGCTTTTGTTTGAATGAGAAGTCAAAGTGAAAGAAAGTATAATGAAAAAATGTTGAAGGAATGAAAAATGGATAAAAGGTAAATGAAAAATGAAATGATTCTATAGTTATGTGTCAAATAAAATTGACAATAAAATAGAAGGAAGTTAATTGTAAAATAAATGAATTTGTTAATTTATATGTAATAGATTATAAAATAAGATTGTGTTGTTAAAATATTGGGTATTCTATTCTTTTGTACATCTATCAATGACATTAATTTTAATATATTTTTTATCATTGAATTATTTTGTTTGATTTTATTGAGATAATTTAGTTTTTTTTATTTATTTTAAATTCTATTTTTTATTAATTTAATTTTTTATTCATTTTATTAAATACAAACAATATATGATCACACAAAAATTTCTTTGAGATGGACCAACTTCTCAACTCGCGACTTTTTAAAAAAGAAAAAAAGAAAAGACATTTTAAAAAAGAAGTATAGACAAAAATATCTTGAGTTAGAAGCCTTTTTTTAAGGTGGATCTAATTAAAATATTTTTTTTCTCTTTTTAATGTAAATCATATTTAGAATGATATTGAAATTTGATTTTTTTAATTTTTTTTTACTATATTTTTTTTGTTAGTAATTGTATGTACTTAATTGCTAAAAACAAAATTAAAATTAACTCAAAATACATCGAAGGATTAAAATGATTAAATTTATGGAAATGCTTATATATATATATATATATATATATATATATATATATATATATATATATATATATATATATATTATATATATAATAATATTCTTATTATTGTTTAGAAACTTTATTGTAACAGTGCTCCCTTGAATTATGTTGATTTCTAGTGAGTTCTACATGTTATCGGTTTTTCTTTTTTCCAGCCTAAAAGTGGAGTGCCAGGCTTTGCTTATAAATCTCTGGTGCCAACCTATAATGCATAGTAAATGTATAAATTGGTCGTTTGAAATGGTAAGTTGCGGTTAAATTAGATTCTGAATTTTTTATGAATTAATAAATATATGTTTGAAATTATAAAATATCAATTAAAATAATTTATATGTATATTTTTATTGTTAGATATTTTGACGTAATATTTTAATTGAATATATGACTTATCAACTTTAGTTCTACATTAATGTGATTTTTCTTAAGACAAATTTATTGATAAAATTTTGTTATATCAAATAAAAATTTGCGAGTAATTGTATATAAACTAATTATGGACAAATTAGTTCATGAAAAATTTAAATTTTATCTGAAAATTAATTTACGTTGTGATGATATTGACATGAAATCAAAGTGGATAAATCAAATATTCAATTAGCATCTCATATCTTAATTTAATAAACGATAAAAATTTAAATATGAATTATTTTTATTATTATTTTACAATTTCAATGATATTCTTATTAATTTGCAAAATTTATAGATTAATTTAAGTGATGTTTGCAATTTAAAGGATCATTTGTTAATTCACTCATATAATTATCTTCACATAAATTTGATTTATGATTAAATTGGCATCCAATAGTTTACTAAAATGGTGAATATGGTTGCTTACAAAGATATGCCGAAAGATATGCTGAATAATATTAATTTGCCTAACAAGATGAACATATATCATTATTTTAAACAAATACACTTTAGTTTCTTGAGGGAAACGTATAAATTTATTCATAATAATATAAATAATAAATAAAATTACAATATATATGAAATTAACAATATAAACGAACACATTTTTCTTTTGTTTCTGCTCTCTCTATTCAAAAACAATAATAGGGACTCCTCACTGATTCGCCCTTCCAAATCAAAAGAAGCTGACTCAATAGGCCTCTTGTTTTTCCATCCACGTTAGGAACCATATGTCAGCCTTTTCCCAATTTGAAGTAAATTGACGAATTCGAGCTTCACTTAAACAACAAGTCCTTTAGGGCTGTCACACTGCTCTGTCCGTAACATCGGCAAGTTTCATAATTTGTAACAGTTCTATTAAGTTCCACTTATGAGTGATGTTTTGGGCGTGGGGCTTTGATAGAAAATGAAGGATAATTTAGATCCTTTGCTGATATTGTGTCAGAACAATTGCTTTCGTCCCTCGTTATTAGTTGTAAAGCCGATGTATTGACACCTTGTCCACATAAATATTTTAGGCTAAATTACATTCGTGGTTCTTTAACTTAATTTCAGGTAACGTTTTAGTCCTTTATCTTTTTTTTTCCCGACTTGGTCCTTTATTTTAATTTTAAGTGACAATTTGATATTTTATGTTTTAAAATTTCAACAATGATATCCTTTTTTATACAAAAATTCAAAAAAAAATTCAATCAAAACTCATAAAATTAATTATATTCTTCAATATAATACAAATTTCATCAAATTCGTAACGCAAATCTTCAAATAAACTCATATTTTCATACTTTATTTGATATTTTTAGGAATAAAGGACTAAATCGGGAGAAAAAAAAGATAAATGACTAAAACGTTACCTGAAATTAAGTTAAGGGACCAC
>PGWS01001211.1:0-19788 GCA_002896235.1 Cicer reticulatum | reverse complement strand
TCCTCGACAGAGTGTGCAATTCAATAAGAACCGTGACAACGGCAGAAAGCCAACCTCGGGAAATCAAGTTACCGACAAGAGGAAATTGCAGGCTTCCAATGAAACAACCCTTGCTGGCAACGACAATAAGAGTCAGCAAATGAAGAAAAATGAGGCCGCTGTGAGGCTGTATAAGCCGGTAGCTGCTGATTCTGGTCTTCGTAGACCACCAAGTTCAAATGATCAGCGAAAAACCAATATGGAGCTGAAGATGCAGCAAAAAGTAGAAAATGGAACCCTCACTAAGAGGCCTCTCGTTACTCATCAAGAGGTAAGGAAAATAAAAAACTCTTACATGCGCCAAATTTGTAAGTTTGTGATTATCTCTGACCTTAATTTTATGTTTCTTAGAAACCCAAGTGTTCGGATGACGCCGCTAAGCTCGAAGCCACTAAGCGGAAACTTCAAGAGCGCTATCAACAAGCTGAAAATGGTTAGTCATTCATTTTTCAAATCACTGTCTATACGCCATAGCCTATATGATATTAAGTTAAATCATTACACATGATGATTTATTAGGACACATTAATCACTCAATTCATTACTAATTGATGAAATTATCATTTAATTATTAATTGCAGCTAAGAGGCAAAGGACAATTCAAGTTATGGAATTGAACGATCTTCCAAAGCAAGGGGGCGGCCTACGAAATTCACATTTCAAACCGGGAAATCACAATAGGCAATGGGGTCAAGGGCGTAGATAGACCTCCTATCTTCGAGAGGACGGAGAAAGATGAGCGAAAGGTTATTTTGCCGGCTATTTAATGGATTGAAGTTTGATCCCCTCTCCTTGAATATAGAAAAAATAACAGATACATTCAACATTTTTACATCAATAGAGTTATTTTGATTTTTAGAGGGAAGTAAACTTTGAAACATCGATTATTTCCCGAGTTATATATCGTCGAGTACATAGGAATTTTGTTTTTCCAATATTTGGTCTTGGAAAAAGGATCCTAACTTGGCATTCCTTTGCTTACTTGGTCGTTCCATACTTATATTGTCTATAGAAATCTCGATTGTTTCTTGACAATTTACATTGGTCACATATTTTACTTACATTAGGGTCATATAGCATATAGTATGTGCAAATTTGATTATGTAAGCAGGTTTATATGAATACTCTTTTGTAGACTTTTTACTTTTGGAATACAATGTTTCCAAAAATTCAATAGTTCAGCATACATGGGTAAGTAATTTCAGCTTATATATTCATGTTGAGGTTGCTAAGATTAATGCTATTGACATGATGATCATCTTCTGATTTTGTAGAAAAAAAATTATTTTTACTACATTTGTATTAAATTTACATCCCTAATTTAAACTCATTAAAATGCCAACAAAATGTGATTCTAATTTGGAGTAAAACTATACAGGTATCTGTAGAGAACCTGTAAAATCTTTTTTGTGTGAATGTCCATCTTATGACAAATTTTATTATTTTTTTAAATGGGTCAAATTTTAGCCTTTTTCTTCATTAATTTTTAATTTTATTAATTAATATAAACGACTTCTAAGTCTGAACATATATTTTCCAATAATATTTTCATTCATTTTAATTGCTTAAAGTTTGTCCAAGTCTATACAAAAGGTTGGTCCAAGTCAAATCAAATTTTCTATTTTCTTCTTATTTCTTTTAAAAATTTTAACATATCTTTTGTGGTTTGGTTTGATAGAAGAATAGCATATGCAAATTTGTCTAATAATAATATTAAGAAAGAAGAGATGAGTCGGCTCTTTGATGATGGCATGGGGCCATTTTACATGGTTTGAATATTCCACACCAATCTTTATTTAATAAGAATAAAAATAAAATAAATAAAAAGGAGGTGGATGGTGATCGTATGAAATGATTGTGACTATGACTGAGGAGGAGAGAAGAACGTGCTAAAGTTGGAGCATAGTTTTTGGTTTGTCGGCTTGACTTTGTTTCGTTATTTTATTCTTTCACTTTGCTAACAACCATTTAATGGTGTCCTATGTGATTTCCATGTGTCACAAAACTTAGCTCAATGCTTTGCTATAGTGTTGTAAAAAAATCGATAACAATAGCTCCCTATTTTGACCACCTAATACTCACTACTTTCACTTGTTATCTCTCTTTCGCTAGGAACATGTGAAATGTTCTTTGGCTTCAAATAAGTACCGGACAAAATATATAATATACAAAACCTATAAGTTGTTAGACAAATTTGTGTCTTGTATAATATTTGGTGGCGAATGGATCTATAGCTAAATAATATGACATGCCTTATATAAAGTGGAGATTATGAAAGTTGAATTAAAAAAGAAAAGATAGAGAGAGAGGAAGGAAGGAAGGTGAGAGAAAGAACACATTAGTATAATTTTGTCTTTTTTATGTCTTCACAACTTTTTTTTACCAAGGTTTGGTAAGATACACAAATTTGGTTTTCTAACTTTTTTTTTAGTGTTATGGTCACTTTTCAAATCAAACATGAAAAATATATTTTTCTTTTATCGAATACATTATTATCGTGTAATCGAAATAAATTCTAGGGTTTTCTCTCGAATTTTAAAATAGATGTTTATTATGATACTTTTACTATAATTTGCATTTAAATCGAGAGAATAATTATTGTTAGTTTCTTTATATGAAATTAGGTTATGAAAGTAACAATTTCACTAGATCTTGTGGTTTTATATTCATAAAAATATAGATATTTCGGGTGGATTCCCATGGAAAATCAAACTAGATGCTTGTTATTCTTACTAAACATGATATATATTAGATAACAATGTTAGACTCATTTTTCTTGCATTTATTTTCAGTTTTACTTATATTGTATTAATATATTGACTTCCAAGTATGCATGGCCTGATTTCCATGTTGTCGCACTTCAATGTTGCTCACGTGCATAATGAAACCAATCAAGTAGTAGATTCTTTTGCCAATTATGGTTTGGTGTCTTTTTGTGTTGATCGTTTGTTTGATTTTATTCCAAAAGCTTCAACCTTCGCCTTGTTGGATGATAGAGCGTTGTTGCTTTTCCTAGAGGACTTTAGTTTATTTTTATTTCCTTAAGTTTTTCACCTCGCTTTTAGTTTCTTTGTGCATTTCATCTATCCCATCAAAATTAAAATATAAACTAAAATTTCTAAACTAATTAAAAAGTTATTGTATTGCTAGTTGAATGAAATTATTAAATTAGATTTATCTTCTTTTTTAGAGCTGCTGGAAATGGAAGTCTAGGTAATCAATTTATTATTGTTTAGTTCGAATCTTACAAAAATATCCGCTAGACGACACATTTTGATGTGGATTGTAGGACAACAACAAAGGAGGAATTTATTCCAACAAAATGAAGATTAGTGGTAGAGTATAATCTATGTGCAATTAAGTTTTTAGGATACTTATGGAAGATGTTTGGGCTTGGAGTAATGTTCAAGATTGATGCGGTATATCATCTAAGATTGCATACAAGGTGTTGATGGAAGGGAAGCAACAATGACTTATTTTCTTTAGTACAATCGTTTTAAAGGAATAATTAATTATTGTTAAATATATCTCGTTCTGCACATAGAGACTACTCCATAATAGACTTTCTAAAAGAATAATTATAAATTGTGATATTCTACATTAATAACATAGGGTCATGTCTTCATAATTCTTATGTGGTGAAAAAGCATATTAGAGGATAACATTCCTTATGAAGATGAGGGCTAAACCACATGAAAGAAGCATTTTGATTGATTAACACAAGACTATGGTGATAATTTTGAGAAACGTCCCACTTCATTATGACACATGACCCTATGTGGCAGATTGTCATATTTAAAAGTCAATAACTTGTTTCACATAACTTTGTTATCAACCAAAAAACTGCCAATGCCGACTTGTGCAATAATGCAACATTAAAAGCCTCCAAATTATTTCCACCTAGTTCGCCATATTTTTTGTGTATAGGTATACAATGTCCCAACAAACTCTTATTTTCACGATTATTTCTCCATAAAACTTTCCTTTGAAGTGAGCAAATTTCATCAGTCACATTTCGTGGCATTTTAAAGGAAGATCGAAAATGTAATGATAAGGTATTCAAATTGGAATTTAGCAATGTGATTCCACCATTCATTAACAAAATCTTACGTTTGAAAGTGCCCACAACAACACGTGGAGTATCACACCTTCAAGGACTTGCCCAAGTGGAATGCCTATGAATTCAAAAGGTATCTCACTCATTCAAAAATCTAGGAACCAAGATGATGTCTCTAAAAAGCGTTCCTCAACTTTCACCCCCAAATAAACTATTTTTATAAAAATTCTTTTTGAGTCCCAATACAACTAGCTCATTGCTCGGTAAAATAGATTTTAATTCATGCTTACATGTTATACCAAAAGTCTGTATTTAAATTCAAATATTTACTACAAAAGAAATTGTGAGAGTAGTACTGTTCATCTTCTCTTAGAATATAAAATTAATTATCACATTTAAATTCAAATATAATTCACCCCCTACTTCAATTGGTATTTCTTTTAGTTATTACGCAATAAATTTCTTATCACAACTTCCTGCATGTCACAATTATGCTGTATTTTTTCATGCACGTCGTGTATTTCATTGCATGATTTCACTATCCATAACTCAATTTTATATAAAAGTATAAATTACCTTACCCGTAAAGATTCCAATTATAATATTAATATTCAAGTTATATTATTCCTATTTCAATTTATTTGAATGACGATCTTGAGAATGAGTTTCCTTTTCATGAAAAGTTTGCTAACATCACTAAATATTTTAATTTTAGTTATTTGAATATTATATTTGCAAATAAAGAGGTTTTCTGTGTCTATTTATTTAATCTATATATAATATAGTTTTATAGTTGTTATTATATAATTTAAATGCTAAAATAAATATGATTATTAAATAATTATAATTGTCAAAATTAATCCAATAGATTATGAGTTCAATCATAATATTAAGTGGTAGTATATATAAATAGTTGTGATTTATCTACTAGAATATTTGACGTCAATCTTCTTACTATTATATGTTATGATATGATATTTCATATTTTGAGATGACGTGCCATTCCCTATTTCATACTCATGTTTCTCTCCCACTTACATAAAAAGGTAACTTTTCTCTTCCAATCCCAGTTCCCAAAGTGTGAGTTAGTGCTGAATGAAAAGGACCAATAAAAGTTACACCCTTTATTATTCCAATCTAATCCATTGGACACTTGGCATGCAAGTGACAAAAGATCAAGACACGTCACACATAGTATTTGGATAAGGTCGTCCGATAAATACTCATGATATCGTATCTATAACAAAATATTGAGGAAGCAAAACGTGTATTTGACTATTTGTACGAAATTCATAGGATGGAAGAAGTAATATTCAAAACAAATTAACATTGCACACATTTTGGACAAATACTTCAAGCAAGGTCAAAATTGACAATGAACTATTCTACCTAACTAGACTTAGTTTTCTAATAGTGGGTCATTAATTAATCCACTTGCTTTCTCATTTGTGACTTGTGAGCTGTTTACATCCTATAAGCTTGCTATATACACTTGATGTTTTAGTTGGTGGAGCAATTAAAAATTGGTATGTATAGTTGAACAATATTGAATATACTTATAATTATAATTACCAAAAATCAATTCAACGTATGATCAATATCAGTGCAACACGAGTATGTATACATATAGGATACATCATATGTTATGGGGACATCACTTTTTGTTGTCAACACCATATGTTGATATAATGATGTTTTTTATTTCTCTTTCTTTTTTTTTCCACTGTTCTACTCACATAACAATAACATTTTATATTAATTACCTCCGTCTTACATACAAAACCTCTTTACAAAAAGCAATTGTCATTTTCTATAAGACTGTCTCTAAATTATAAAATAATCATTAATGTTTTTTCATAAGTACCTTTAATTAAATGGGGATTATTTAAAGATTAACTAATTATCTTTAAAATTTTAAAATGTGTATTGAAATTTTCATAGTTAAAATATGTACAAAATTCTTCAATGTTTAAAATTATTGCGTTGTTTATACAATCAAAAATTTAAAAAAAAAATATTATATACATGAAATCTCTAAGTATGTCAAAATGACACAAGTAAAATTAATTTTTCCGAAAAAAAATTAAGAGTAGCGTCAAATTGTAGGGGTTTTTTTTTTTTCAAAGAATTGTAAGTAGACAAGACAATGAGACGAGATGAATTGGGTTTAATCTCCTCCATCCTTTTCTCTGATTACTGGAAAAATAAAATTGTTATTTCATTATTCGGTGTTAAATTAGTCCGATGTTCTCACTCTTGATGAGAGTTTTGAGTTTTTCTGTCCGCACCCGCATTCATTATATATATAAAATAATAAATTTAAATGTGATATTTGTTATAATTAATAAATCAAATAATTATATTATACAATAATAAAATTAAGATTAATGTAAAAGCATATTTTCTATAGAGATTATATCATAATTTTTTATATTAAAAAATATAAATATATTAATGAGTAAATGTATATAAAATTTTAAAATGACAATAATAATATTAGTGGAGTGGTTTGGGGTGGATATCAATACATCAAACTCATCTCAGCCTATGAGTTTTAATTTCAAGAAAAATTTGCACCAAATCAACACAATTTTTCCCGCTCAAATGATGACGAATTCAAGTGCATATTCACATATGCGAATTGAGTACTAGTCATTCATAATTGTAAGGTTATCTGTAATGGACTAACTTTTCTCACACTAGTAATATTTTTAAATTTAATAGGCCCAACGGGCTATCCGTAACCCGATTAATATTTGACCTTCAACAAATCAAATCGCTCTTATTATGATTAATTAATAATACAATGACAACTAACCGTAAGAAGTAACTATTAAGCTTTATGTTACGAGCATTTCATTTTTGTTTATGGAATAAAAATCACATAAATTGACAAGTTTAAAGCCACTTATATCTCTAAGTACATAGTATCTACTCAATGCAGATAACGAACTTTTTCTGACTTTTTAAGCAATTTTATTTAAAAATGATTTATCATAAAAATATAATGACAGACCTCTAAAATTCACTTATTTTTTTTTTTTTTACCCTATTTGTGGAGACAATTTATTTGAACCAAAAATAAATTTAAAATTGAGCTTTTTGTAATGGAGCTTTTCTATTTTAGAGTTTTTTTAATAGGTTTTTAAATATAAATGTGTACTTAATTTCGAACTTATTATGATATGAATGGAAAAAATTGTGATTTGTGAATATGTTTAAGTAATCTATAGAACTCTTAATTAATTGATATATATATTATATATATATATTATAATATAATATATATATATATTAAATTACAGTGTTGTTCTTTTTATATTTACTATATTGGAATTTATCTTTTCAATTAATATTTTGATATTTTGATCCTTATGTTAATTTTTTTAATTAAAAAAAATCAACATGTTAACATGTATTAGATGATGTGGCTTAGAATAGGATAATGTTGAATGTTTAATATCTGCAATTGCAATAATATTTTTCTAAAAATATCAATTAAAATTATAAATTTATTTTTTATAATTTTAATAATAATTAAAAAATCATTAATGTATTAGTAGTTTTACCAATCACACAAATATATATCAAGTCCGATTGTTTAATATATTTGGCATTGCATCACCATTTGTTATAAAATTTGATTAGAAGATCCAATCTATCAATTTAAAATGAAGATCAATTTATAATTAGATAAATAAAATATGGAGATAAAATTAAAATATAAACAATAATTTTTATTAAAAAATTATTATAAATTATAAGAAAATAATATACAGTTATTTACTTTTTTTTAGTAACATATCTCCTCAACCAAATATATATATATATATATATTCAAAATCATATTAGATGAATTTAAATTTTATGACCGACATAAATTAACTAAAAAATGAGAATGTCGTGGCCATTTTCATTCAAGAAAACCCAAACCGCAGTATAATGAATTATTTACGTGTTGGTCCAGGATAGGAAATGAAGTTTTCATAGATTTTTTCAATGAAGAGGTTGGAATTGTAATTTGTGAAGGCAGCATATCTATTGCCACACGCTCAATGTTTATGTCATACATACCAAAGTGCTTTTACATCGATCTCATTCAATTCATGTCATGTCAATCACTTATTGTTAGTGCGTAACTGGTGAAAGTTATAACTTCATTGTGTTATATTAAGTGTTAAATAAATTTTAATTTTTTATAAATTTAATAATTAATATTCATAAGATTTTTTAACTTTGTAGGTTAAAAGATAATATTTACTTTAATTTTGTTTTTTAAATTTTGCAAATTGAATACTTTTAATCCTGTTAAAAAAACGTTTTTATAAACAAAAAGTTAGATTAATTTTTTAAATACAAAGATTAAAATCATAATTATTATAAAAAAACTAAAAAAATATATTAAGTCTATTTTCAATTAATTCTATGCGACTATTTTAACTGCTTATAAATTAATTAACTCTCCAATTACTATAACCTTCTTTTTCCAATAAAAATTATTAAGAATCACTTAAAATTATTATTTAGAGTGAAACAACATTTTGACCCCTTACAAAAATTACGCGGAATAAGGTAGTCTTTAAAAAAACATTTTAAGTACTTGACAAAAATAAATTGGGATGTATTAGTCATTTTTTCAATTTATTTTTTCTTAATCAGTTTTTTATTTGTTTTTGAATTGTGATTGAATACAAAAATGACAATAGAAATCCTTCATATGAAAGTCGTCAAATTTTTTTGCTATGTGGAATGTTATAGAATATTTATCATCTTATATTTTTATTAAAACCATTTATTTAAAGTTGATGGATATCGTTAATGACTTAATTGATGTCATTATTTTTCATACAATTCAATAATAAATTACAGTTACATTGTCTAAATTTATTTTGTTAAGGATTAATCTATCCTACATATTTTTTGTGAGAGACAAAAATGTTTCTTTACTTATTTGAGAGCAACTAACTTTTTTTACTAAATAAAAAATGTAAAGAAAAAGTAAAAAGTTCGAAGACTAAATCAAGATCTAAAGAAATAATGATGTATAATATTATTTTATTAAAAACTTTATATTCTATGAAGAAAACTCATTAACATAAGATAAAATTGAGAATAAAAGAGTGCAATCGGCAACAAAGCAAATTTCAATTAATAGAGAAAAAAAAAAAGTAATTACTACATAAATTATGTTCAAACATAAATTAATGTTTTTATTATTGAAAGTATTGAGTTTTTAATCAATTGTACTCTAAAACAGAATGCTGTTTTAAGAGTTACTACTCTTATTTCCTTAAAAAATTACTACTCTTCTGGCTGGTAAAAATATTCTTCTTAATGATATAGTTGCTAACAAACAGACTTAGAGCTAATATATTCTATCACAAGTATTAATATAAATTATTGTATAATCAAATTAATTATTAAGTATCAAATTAATTAAGATTATTATTATTTAAACTAACACTTAATAGTTAATTGGTTGTTGTATAAACTAGCAGATAGCAGTAAGTAAGAAAAAGATAAACGTAAAATTGTATTAATATAGAGAAGTCTAAGATAACTTGTAACTTTGATTACTCATTATTCCATTTCAATTCAGATTATATGTTTTATTCAGTTACCAATGGTTTGCTAAAATATTATTTGTTTGCTAATTTACGATTAGTATTATTTTTTTAAATTATCTTTTGTTTTATCTGCAAGAAGTTTAAATTCAGCAAAAACATTTAAAATACAAAAAACTTAAATAATTAGAGTACTAAAATTAAGATTGGAATACAATAATTTATATAATTTATAACTTTAATTCTCCTATAATCTATCAATAAATTACTTACGATAATTAATTAATTAAAATATTAAACATGATCAATTCAACACGTGATTAGAACAATTGAAGAGAAAATGTCAACGAAAAGACCTTAAAAGAGATAATTGCTCATTATATTAATACAATCAAATTAAGAATATATATTCATCAAAATAAGAGAAAAATAAAAACTCTTAAAACCTTGTGAATATTTACTCTAAAACTTAAGAAGACATTTACTTCAACATCAAGCTAGCACTCCAAATTCATTAGATTTTACATATTTATATAAGTTTCCAATTCGTAATCGTCTTCTAAAATATGAAAATAAACAAAGATATGAAAATAAAATCATGAAATAAGATAGAATAAAGATAAATCATCTCTTTAAATCATAATAAAAACGAGTTATCAAACTCTGCACTTGTAGCAGTGACAAGTTTTTGGAGGAAAATTCAAGGCTAGGAAATTAATTTTAGAAAATTTGTTGTCAAAACTAGAAACTAAAATAACTAATTAACAATTAAGGCAAACCATTAATCAGGACTATTTTATTTTTTTTACAGAACTATGAGAGAGTTTTATTAGTTCTACTACACCTCTGTTTTAAATATAAGATGTTTAGAGATTTTATGTGTTCATTTTATAAGACTATCTTTACTTTTTTAATTAATTAAATATTTTTTTACTAAGTACCTCTAGTTATTTTTAAATTTATTATGTAATATAATATATATTATAATCATAAATAAATTTTAATTTTCTCTCATCAAGAATAATAGTCAAAAATTTAAATTATCAATAAATTTAATAATACAAATTAATTTTTATTTCCATAAATTAGTCAAAGGGATTTTATAGATAAAACGAAGTGTATTTCAGAATGTGTTTTAGCCAATATTTCTTGCAAAATGATTAATTGAGAACTATTGGTGTATATATTTGAAAGATAAGGTTGCAAATTAAGATAATTGTCCGAATTAATTATACTTTGACGAATATTGTTGCAATTTAGTATCACATTTACATATATATAAACTTTTATTTTGACAATTGCATTTTTTTCGTTTTGATGTTGAATTACTTTCTTTTAAATAACTACTGCCTTCCTATCTTCATAGAAAGAGAATTTTCAAAACTTTTGTTTTTCTTAATTTTATAAAAAAAATATAAAATTGTAAGATTTATTTATTGTTTGAATGATTTGTTTACTCTTTTTATACATCAAGTAATATTTTAACTTTCATTTAAAATATTTGTCTCTTTAATATTAGTAACGTATTTAATAATTTACATATTTTTTTCTTCATATATTTAAATCGGCGCAACATTAATATAGATATTTATCTTAACAAAGATAATAAACTCAAAATTTATTACGTTGTAAGAGGATAACTTCTCTGATTTCGATAGACCGAACTGATTAGTATGTCTCATATGAGGATATGTTTTGAAAAAGTGTTCAAAAATGTATAACAAATAATGGGTTAAATAATTTTGGAGGTTTTATTTTTTATTTTTCCTTTTATAATTAGTACTGCAGAGATTTGTCATATGATTGAATTTCTAACAATTACGTAGGTGACTATCTTAGTGAGGTCTCATATATTAATTTATTTTTTTTCTTCACTCACGAGACACCAATGTGTATTGATACAATCGCGATTACAGAGATGTTAATTAACACATGTGCATTGATTGACATTGATGTAAGGTGTGTTATGATATTATGGTTAATTGTTGAAAAATCTTTTTGATAAAAACAACATGGACGTTGCACCATAACTTTCAACGGAGTTTTTGGCATGTAGAATAAAATTATTTGAGTGGTTTAGTTTCAAGTGAAATTTCTTTGATGTGGCTTAGCTTCAAGTTGAAATTTTTTGAGTGGTTTAATTCAAGTTTAATATACTTTTTTATGGTGGAAAGTGATAGTTCTTTTGAACTATGATTGTCAATGTAGACTGAAAGTGAAGATGCACAATTTCAATCAAGGTGAAGATTGATGGGTTTGGTTGAAATTGAAGATTTAAAAAGTCTTATATTTCTTGAATTATAAGTAATAATGAACTCAAGACTATATATGGCTCTAGTTCTTCGTTACAAATTACACTAGTCAAAAATACATTAGCTTTGTATGTGATTATTTTATTTTTCTTCTATTCTTATATTAGAATTTTCTGAGATGTAGTACACTCAAATATTTGATTCTCCAAGATTGACTGTATTGGGGATCATAATGTTGTTATAGAAGCTCGTATCTGTTGTAATAATGTTCACGATGGTGATATTCTCTAGTTTGAGTCATTAAGACCAATAGTCGTATGTTATTTCTCCAGTTTTGAAGTTTTCACGTTTCAATTTTTTAAGTTGATGATTGTATTTAAATTTCACTGATCTACATTGTGTCTGTTAAATTCATTCCCAACATCGATGACTCGTTGTTAAACATCACGCTTTCCCAGACTCCCCAACAAGTGGTTGATCAAAGCCATAGTTCGATTTGGTGGGGAACGAAAATGGCAACGTCTTGTTCGTTGCATATTGATATCGAAAGTATTCCTAGCGGTGTAATCAAGAGGCGTGTCATGTGGTAATTAATATGTGCAAGTATAGATGTAGGAGACTCGTGCTTGGAAAATGAATTATATATGAGACGGTTTAAGATGTGACTGATTAAGTCTCAAAATTGATTATGAATGATCCTAAATATTGAATATGAAGAGTGGTGACTCCAATTACTTAATGCTTTAAGATTTTAGGTAGAGATGTGATGTCAAAGTCTCTTGTAGTCCTGGAGAACTCACGAATGTTAATATGATTAATTACTAAAAATTTAATATAATAATTATAATATAATAATTATAATATATAATTATAATATTAATAAAAAAATAAATAATATTGTGAAAAAAAAACCTTATCATATTTATTTAAGCAATCGGGTTGATTAAATCTAAAAAGATATTTATATAATTTGTATTTATATTTAAGTAAATAAATTTTTTTTTAGAAGTATTGTCTTTATTTTTTTTTTAAAAAAAATCGCTAACTTAAACCTAAGAGCTGAGAGTAAATTACTGTTTCCGTGTGCTAGTAAACAAACAATTAGTATATCGAATAGTGTTTATTTTGAAGTGGTAAATCGGAAGAAATATATCATATTTACTAATAATAGTGCATATATGAGGCAAAACGTCCCATTCAATTCCGAATTAGGAGGTGTTCCTCTATCATCCATTGTAATTTATTTTTTGATGAGAGAATAAATTTATTTTGAATATAATATATATTAATATTACATAAAAATTTAAAATAACTAGAGATACTTAGTAAAAAAATTTAAATGTAATTAAAAAAGTAAAGATAGTCTTATAAAAATGAGACAAATAAAATCTAAACATCTTAATTTAAACAGAGGTGTGAGGTATAGTAAGTAAAATCTCATAAGTTCTTGTAAAAAAATAAAATAGTCCTGATGTAACTGGTTTTGCCTCATTGTTAATTAGTTATTTTATTTTTGTTTTGCCACAACATTTTCTAATTTTTCTAGCCTTGAAATGTTTCTCCAAAAACTTTGTCACGCTACAGCTTGCAGGATTTGATAATTACTTTTTAATTAGTGATTTAAAGAGATTTTATCTTTATTCATCTTATTTCATGGTTTAATTTCATTTACTCTTTGTTTATTTTTTCAATTTTAGAAGAGATTAGAATTGAAACTTATGTATATTTGAAAATTAATTGTAATTTGTTTGCTAT
The DNA here is from genome assembly GCA_002896235.1 of Cicer reticulatum. Taxonomy (NCBI): domain Eukaryota; kingdom Viridiplantae; phylum Streptophyta; class Magnoliopsida; order Fabales; family Fabaceae; genus Cicer; species Cicer reticulatum. Next base: position 6,121 of record PGWS01001211.1, on the reverse strand, counting down.
TTTGATAAATATGATTTAGTTAAGTTTTGAGTAATTATTCACATTATTGAGTTTTTAATTATTCTCTTAACATTAATAATTTATTTTAAAAAATAAAACTAAAATAAATGACAACAGATGTCTTATCTTATGATGCGACTTCCTATTAAGGAGAAAATCTTTCACGTGATGCATCAAATGTTACATTGGTCAAACCATAAATGACATTTTAATATATAAGTTTCATTTTGAGAGTATAACGGCGAATTTTAAATAAAAAAAATTATTAAATGAAAAATACTAGCTATGTCACTGTGTTTGTGTTTATTAGATGATGATAATTATCAATAATTTTGAAAGCAACCTAAATCACCTCATATCTAACACAATAAACAAGATGATATTTACACTTATTTTTTTCTATATTTATTTAAAAACTTTATTTTTTTCTATATCTCTTTTTCTTTATCACGTCATTAATATATCACATCACTACTCTCTTCTTAATATATATCGAGTGGATTATGTCCACCAATATTTTTTCAATCATAAATTCAATTCCATCAAAAAACAATATCACAAATTCAAAGCAAGTTCTTCATATATACAATAAAATAAAAAATAATATAAAGAAATACACTCCAAACTTATTTTTGTTTATATATGATTTAGTCAATCATGTAATCCTTAAAAGATACTAATTAGAAAAGGTAGTTTTAATTTCAAATTAATATTATATGTTAATTCAATTGATCAACAAGTTGAATGAATATATACCATAAGGAAAGGAAATCTTTTAGCTTTCTTAATTTACCCATCAACCAAAAAAAACAAAAATATTCTTCAATCTTATCTTTTTCTTAATTTTTAATTAGAAAACTTCCGAAAAGTACAAATTTATTTCTACATAAATCAACTATTTCCATCAATTTCTTACTTTAGTCACTTATTAAAGGAGTTTGAGAATGAAATTTAAAATTGAAATCCTAACTATTAAATTAACATACTAACGATTATTATTTGTCTACTACTAAAAAAGAATTCGATACACTAACTATTCTTTACGTCGATCAATTGCCATGTATATATATACATACATATATATAGTAATGTTCATCTCATCCATGCTTAAGCAATTGGAAAGATATATACTATTTATCTTTGTTTTTATTCGTTAAAACAGAACATATTCATTTATATTAGTTAAAATAAAAAATCTATGACAAAACTTACAACATCAATTAATAGTACAAAACGATAATATATTTATAAATATAATAATATTTATCTATGTTATTATCCTTGAAATGAAAAAATTAAAAAAAACAATAGTTAATTTTGAAGAAAGAAAATTTAAATTAATATCGAAACTTCAACAATACTAATGATCAGTAATGAAGTTAAAAATCTAACTTTTTTTGGGGTCTAAGAATGTGGAATGGATCCAATATCTTGACTTGTGGGGAAGTATGTGGGCCTAAGTGGACAGTGGTAACACCCACTCCACTAATTTGCTGAAACGACTAAATCAAGTGGCAAAAAAGGCCCATAGTTTTATCTAGGGTACCAACTCTTATTCACTGTATATGTATTGATGTATCATAAGTTAAAAAACAAAAGAAACTTTGTATCATTCAACCAACTAAAAAAGTGTTTACTTGTATTTTGTCGTGCATACTATTTAGAATTACTTTTATATATTACATGTTACCTTTTTCAATTAAGCGGTAATGGTCCCGCACCGCATAAATTACATAATGATAATCTTTTTACACAAAAACACTTAAGTTATTGAATCTTGTTATTGTGTTAAACAAGAAACAAAAATACATAAACCCGGAGCAGAATAAAAAATAATCCATTTCAACCAAAAAAAATAAGAAGTAGACAATTAATATTAATTAAGAGTGTTTTAAAGACTATATACTATTACATACAATTATTTTAATACTACACTACAAATCACAACTAGCCAACCATATTATATGACTACATAATTGTTTTTTTCAATTTTTATTTTATCGGGGCTCTTGCCCCATAAAAAAAAAAAAAAAAAAAAAAAACCGAAGAAATATCTTTCCATATAATGTCTTGAAAACGTATATTAGACTTATTTTACCACCATAAAAAACGAGTTGTCCTATAATTCAATTTTTTCAAGAAAATAAATATATAAATTATACAAATAAATAAATTGTTATCTATAATTTTATATTTATTATTCTTTTAATTTTGTATGATCCGGCGTATGAACAATGGGGCACAATCCTCAATAACTACATTAACATACTTCATATTGTGGGTCACTATTTATAGAGTAAAAGTTAATTATTCTTATCAGTTTAAATGGTTCCTATTTCTAATAACACTATCAGTTAATTTAAAATATTTAATATGAATAATTGAGTATAATTGAGTATTTGACATTAAAAATGAAAATTTAATAAATTTAACTTGTATTTTACACAAAGCCTAAAAAATACATCATATATTTTGCTTATAATAGTAATCGAAGAAATTACATCATATATATCATATATTTTATAATGTAAACATTTTTCTTTGATGGTCATGTTATAGTCTAACTTTTTACCTTTCATTGCAAAAAATTTATGGATTCTATCATTGGTGGTGACATATTTTATCAGAATTGTCAGTGATAAATAAGTTTATATTTATAAATGGCATTTAATTTGATCTCATCATCTAAAATAACATTTATATTTATTTATATTTGAACTTATGTTCTTAAATTATAACATTAAACCTTTATTGTTGAGCTTATTAATTATAATTTTGAATACTTTAGATTTGATAAAAAAAAAAAAAAAAAAATTGATAACTGTTCACTAAACTGAATAAATATTTAACTAGAGATAATATCTATGTTTGACTAGTTTAATCCATATTTTACTTATATATTGTATTGTTTTTTTAAAAGTGAAATTACTTTAAAAGTGAGAAAAGGTTGGGCCATCCTCTTCGTCTTGTTTATTTTTTCATGGGCCACTACCGCACCCACATCCCAGATTTGGAAAGTTGGCTTTTGTATCCCTTCAATTAATTCTATATCCCTTTTTTAAAAATTATATTTTTAAATGTCAAACTACCTTGATAAAACTGTAAAAATTTAAAAGAGAATTTTTTTTACCGGAAATTTCATTTATAATGAATTTCCGGTTATTATAAATGAAAGAATGTGTTTACCGGAATTTCTAGTAGTTATAAATGATACCAGAAATTTCAAAAAAACCACCCGGAAATTTTGAAATTTTCTGGGAGTAATCCACCCATAACATTTGAAATTCCAGCATTAGATTTAATCAACTACAAGAGGTAAAATTTCATTCCTCATTGAAATTTCCCCACGATGCCATCATGTATTAGGCTTACAATTTTTTTTTCTTCTCATGTTTTACAATTACTAATTGTTTATTAGTAAACAAAATAACTTAATATATACTTAAAATACCCAATATTTATTTATAAATTATTTATAAATAAATAATAATATAATAATATATAATAATAATAATATAAAGAAGTAATAATAAATATGAAGTAAAGTAAATTATAATATTAAAACTTATATATATTTTTTAAATATTATTATTATTATTTTTTAATTATATTAACAATATTTTATTATTTTTGTATAGATTGGAATAAAATAGCGAATAATTAACAAACCCTAAGTTGTTAATTTTAATAACAATATTCGGCTAATAAATATGAGTGAGATTTGTTATAGAACAATCATGAATGTTCATTTTATATGGAACCAAATCCATTGCGAAGACACCGTATTTGTTCCTTATGTAGTTCACATTTAGTCATCATGATGATTTTTTTCTTTCATTAAATTTTTTATAAAAGTATTGTTACTTTTTTAAATAAATTAAAAAATAATTCAAAAAATCCAAATCTATTATTAAAATAAAAATAGATATAAAATAGAGAAAAAATACGTTCAATTAGATGAGCAAAACAAACAACTTCTGTTATAGATAATAAATTTATTTATAAATAATAAATATAATAATACGAATAAATAATGTGAAAACTCGCAGCAAATTATACATTTCTAAATTTGCTATCAAATTTCATTTGTATAACATGCTGAAATTTAATTCATCTAAAATTTTCCGGTTAAAAAAAATTATTTCATTTATAACTATCGGAAATTTATTCATTCCTGAAATTTTCTGGTAACAATTTTTTTCATTTATAACTAGTAAAACATTCATATTATAATTACCGGAATTTCATTTATAAGTGTCGGAATTTTATTCATCCTAAAATTTCTGGTAAAAAAAATCTTTCATTTATAACTATCGGAAATTTCATTTATCATGAAATTTCCGGCAAAAAAAAATTTCTTTAAATTTTTACAGTTTATTAAGGGTAGTTTGGATCATTTTAAACATAAATTTTTAAATGAGGAGGTATAAGATAATTGAGGGGTACAAAAGCCAACATCAAGATTTGGCTTGTTCTTCATATTAAGTATGTCCAAGACCTACACGGACACCAATGCGCATCTAGAGAAAATTACTTTGTAATTTGTACCTAATATTTCAAAAAAAAATGTATGTTACTGACTTTCAAAATTTTTGTATATGTTTTTCAGAAAAAATAAAATTAAACTTTAGGTAATAAGTTAAAAAAATAAATTTTGTAATAAAACTTTTGTAAAAAAAATTTCAAATAAGATTTAATATTATGATTTTTAATCATAATCATAAGTGATAATTTTGAAAAACTAAAACTTTATAATTTTGCAAAATACTTTATTGTTCTAAAAAAGAAAGATATAAAGGTTTTCTGTTTTTTTCAAAACATAAATTGAATTTTGTAGAGGTAAGACACATTTTTTTTAATAGAAAAAGAATGGTAAAATGGGTTGTTTGAGTGAAATGTGAAATAAGAAGATAATGAAAATAGTATGGAATATTATTTTCACCACTTGAGCATTGAATCCTACCATTTAATGACATGATGCAATATAAATTTTATTTAGGTGATTGATTAATGTTATGAATAGAAAATTCAGGAAATTATTAGAGAATGAAATTGATTGGTTTGTCAATCATATGACTTTTTTTGTTTTTGTTTAAATTTTTCTAGTTTTCAGAGATAGAGAAATAAAATTTTAATAATTTGAATTTCAATTGAGATGCTGATAAAAAATTAGTTCGATCAGAATTTGAAATCAAATTTTTTCGAACAACTTATCTTTAACCGAAACTCATTAATCATGAGAATCCAATTACTTGATTTCAATTAAATAACTTTAAAATTAGACGTGATGAAAGTAAAAACAATTACAATTAAATACTTTTAATTAATTGATATCATAAAAAATCTTTACAATTTCGATGCATATTAGTAAATTCATAAAAAAAATTCAAATTAAGAAAGAAACATACAAGTAACTAAATAATTCTATTAAGTATGATAAATAATCTAACAAGTTATCCACCAGTAATATATGTATATATAATATATAATATTATATATAATATATATATATTATATTATATATATAATTAAACTAAATAAAAAATTATAATTTGAAAGAAAATTATTATTTGTACAAAATTAATAATATTAATTTTTCTAATAACTATTATTAAAAATATTTAAAATTCAAATAATTTTTATACTTGATAAATGAACCAACCTACTCCATGTGTAAATTTTATACATCTTTTTTAGAAATTTAATTTGTAATTTTTTAATCTTCACTCATTCAATTAATTATTTTTGCTTTTTTCTTATAACATTAGGTTCATTTTCTTAATAAAAATTTTATTAAATAAATAAATAACTTATTTTATATATTGTTTCTATCAATATTGTAATAACTAAATGTCAAATTAAAATCATGTATGTCTCTAACTCAATTTGTATTATTCAGAAAGACAAACTAACATGTCATATTTGTTTCTAATTCAATATGTATTAACTAATGTTTGTCTCTAACTCAACTTCTGTAAACAATTTTTTCTCTTTTCTCAAGATATGAGTTTTGTGAGCGGTATTTGAAGAGATGTAGGTCGTTAGGGATGAGATGGTTGGATCTATTTAATAAAAATATTAAGTTTAGACTAATTTTAAAGTCTATTTATTTAAATAGATT
>PGWS01001210.1:0-17788 GCA_002896235.1 Cicer reticulatum | reverse complement strand
TAATTGTAATTAAAGTCAAATATTTTTAATGATTGAACAATTTTGATTGATTAAAAATATAAAATTATTTACACCAATATATATATATATATAAATTAAATCTTTTAATAAAATATTTTAGAAGGAACATTATTTTTCTTTCTTAGACGAGAATGAACATGAAGTGAGAATCTGATTTGTTTTAACTCTTTGAAGTATTTGGTAAGCTTGAATCGAAAAATATTGAAAATGTTGTGTTTAGGAGTGGACAAAGTTCAGTTATGAACTAGAACCGTTTGAAAATTGAACCGAATTAGTTTTCAGTTTGAAAAAATCAAACTTAATTGATTTTCAGTTTAAAAAACTAAACTAAACTGTTTTATAAATTAGTGCACCGGTTTATTATTTGAACCGAACTGAACCGGTTTAATTTTTTTTATATAGGCCAGATTTTACATAATTACCCCTAATTATTTCTAAAAAAAAATTGGTTCAAGTTTTATGAAATAAAAATCGGTTCGGTTCAGTTTTTTCAAACTAAAAATCAATTCGTTCGGTTTTTAAACTGAAAATCGGTTCGATTCTAGTTTTAAAAAATCAGTTCGAAAACAATTCGGTTATCAATTTTTATAAACCAATTCAGTTCAAAAATAATTTGGTTCAGTTCTGCAGTTTGATTCAGTTTTTGGTTTTTTTGAACACCCCTAGTTGTGTTCTTATAAGATTATGGAAAGAGGACATATTTTTCTTTGTAATTGGCTCAAAGCAAAACATCAAATTGATATTGTGGAAATTTGAGCTCAACGCGATTATTCGGATTATATTAACAGTTTTCTATTAAACTGTTCTTTTAGTGTAATATTTGATGCTGGTTTTTATCCATATTTAGAAACTATTTTAGTAATATATACTTTGTGATCATCATAATTAATCGAGTTCTTAATTGTTTATATTCTCTTTGGAGGTAAAACGGTTAAAAAACTTTATTAAGTCTTCTAAATTCTATAAGAAGTGAGGAGAACTAGACCTACAAATATTTTCTTAAAGTTAGAAATATCAAGAGATAGTTATAACTATAATTGTCGTCTTTGTTGACAAATGAGCAACACATGGTATTTACAACTTAATGAATTTATTCAACCGTCACTTTGTATTTCTGGATTTGATATTGAATCGAATGCATTGATAATAACAAATACTGTCGTGATCAATATTTATCTAATATTATTTAAGTTATTTAGAGTGTTGGTCACCTGTTTTATAAGAAATATTGACGTTGACTGCATTGTCGTGGCCACATTGTGGCCCAGAGGGTGCTTGTACCGTTTGATTTTGAGTTCCACTCCAAAAACTCATATCGCATTTTTCAACACGATAAGTCAAATTCCATCCCAATCATAATAAAAATTTAATTTATCAAATTTAATGTCTAGTACGTACCCTTATTATGTTGTCATTCCTAACCACTAGAAGAAAATATATAAGGCAGTATTCTGGAAATACAAATATTTATTGCCATTTTTTTTACGGCCAATGATTAATTATTCATTTAATAATAAAATAATAATAGTTTAAAAAATTATTAATAAAATCAAACAAAATACATTTAACGTGTTTCACCAAATGTATTAAATCATTGCAAATAATAATTAAAATGGCAGTATTAAGTGTCAAACTTTAGAATTGAGTTATACTATCGAATTGTGTTTAATTATTAAAATTGAATAAAAAATATCCGAATAGATTGAAATAATATTTGAAACTAACAAGAGTAATATAATTAAACTTTTATAATACGAAAAATGTAAGGATGCAGTTTCACTCGAATTGTTGGTCATAATTAAGTTCTAGTTACCTAAATTCCTGCTATTATAAGTCTCTCTATTATTATTGAGTTTAATGTCTTAGTGACAATGAACATTTGAAATTCAAGGTTAGTTCTAATTGCGTGTATCGTAAAACTTAATATCTATTTAATTAAGTTTAATGTCATTAGAGTAAAGTAATGTGTCAAAATAAAAATAATATACTATATATCTTTAATAGCTAGTCTCCTATTTTGCAGAGCTTTTTATGTTGTTTTTTATAGAATAAATTATGCAATTTCATTCTATTTTATTAATCAATTATTCCTATATTTTCATCTAATTAAATAAATACTAATAATAAAAATAAGAGAAAATAGGGGAGAGTTTGTTAACAAAAAATAAAATTTGTTAATTGTTTATTTGAATAGAATGCAAATAGAAGTAATTGTTAAAATAATATCTAATAGTTATTTGTTTTTAATACATCTACTCAACCGCTAGTATATTTTTTTTGTTTCAATTTAATGTATTTATTTTATTTATTAATATTTAATTTTATCATTTAAATTATTTTTATTTATTAAATTAAAATTATTATATTATTAAAAAATGAATAGATGTGTCATTCCGCTTGCATCTCTTTTAAAAGGTAAAAAGTAAAACATTTTTTATATACATTTATGTAAGGTATATGTTAAATTCTTAAAAGGTAAAAAAAAGTAAAAATTTTTATATTAAATTTTAAGTTTAAGATTAATGTATTTAAATGAAAAGAGGTGAAACAGTTATAGAGTTTTATTTTTATCTCTTTTTGACTTAATAAAAAAATTGTTTTTTAAGAAGAGATTATTTTTTTTTATTAAATTATTTTATTATTTATGATTTATTATCAATTTATGTAGAGTACAATTTTTTATTTAAATGATTTCAATATATTATTAAAATTTATAATAAATGTATATTAAAAGAGTCAGGTTTTAAATAACTTGAAGTGCAATAAGTCATTTTATAAAATAAAAGATTTAATTTTTATTTTTAATTGCATACTAATAATTACTTTTCCAATTTGATTCATTAATTTAATTTTTAGGTCCTTTAAAATAAATATTTTTACTTTAAATTATGGACAATGGGTAATAATAAATAAATTGATACGAGTTATTGATAATGGGCATTTATTATTAAATTTATTCTTTATTTATTTATATATTTTTGAATATACGTGAAACAGTATTAATGGAACCTTAATTGCCCAGTCTCTGGCTAGCGTCTGATCCAGGGCAATAATGTTCTAAACCGTTATACATGATATAATGACTCTAGCTCGATAAGTCACATAAGTCAATATTATATTAAGTGCCATTTGTTTAATTTTAAGTTAAAAATTATTTTACAGAGTTAACATGGTGTTTTACATTTTTTAGAAATTATTTATTAAAAAAAATTAATTTTTTACTAAAATGAAAAGTTTAAAATAATAGATTTTCATATTTGACTTTTACAACAGATGAGAAAAAAAAATTCAGTTAAAAAACTTTAAATTTAACTTATCAATTTAGAAAAAAAAGAAAAAACAAATCCATTAAAAAAACACTGAACTTAACTTATCAACTAGAAAGAAAAAAAACTATGCAATTACCGTCTACTTATTTTTTTAATCCAAATTGTCTTCCTTTTTAATAAGATTTTATCTTAGTTACATTTTTCTCCGTGCCATTTTTATATTTTGCATGACGTTTTTTTTTATATGTTTATTTATTGGTTTTTTTAAGGATATTCAATTACAATGATCAAGTTTTAAAAACGTGTCAACATTTGTAGTTTTAAAAAAATAATTGTAATATACAAACAAGTTAAAATTTATTTGTATTTAAAAAATTTATTTTTATAATAGTAAACAAACACTGAATTTAAAAATCATTTTTTTAAAAACTTCTAAAATAATCTCTAAATTATTTAAAACAAATATCATTTTTATTTAAGTTCAAAGAAACGCACCGATTGTTACAAAATTGAGAATGAATTCTGTCATGTTTAACTAGTCACTCCAATTTCAAATCAATTGATCTATTTATAAAAGAAAATTTATTTTAAAAAAATTAAAAATTTTGTTATTTCATATATATTTTTTTTCTTAATTGTATCATTTAATTAATACTACTTATATAATTTATAATCCTTATTTTTATACTATACATTTATGACATTAATAATATATCAATAACTAGAAAAAAAATATTTGATAAAACTAGTATTCTTTCTATTTTGTTATAATGTAATTTTTCTTAATATGTGTGAATATTTAAATGACTCAATCATTTTGAGATAAAATAAAAAGATGAATTATATTTTTCTCATTAAACTATTCTTAATTGATCAATTTACGATTAATATTAATATAAATCATATTAATTGAAGAGAAAAAAAATATAATTACAAAAGTGAGTACCACCAGTACTATTTTGCTACATTCCCTTTTTCAAAAGTGCTTTTTAGATGAACCAACATAAATACAAGCCCATACTCACAACAAAGGACGTCCTTCCAAAAAAGATGAATATTTGGGATTTAGAGATTTGTTGAGATTCAAACAATAAAAAGAAATAGTGGAAACAAAAGGATCTGAAATTTGGAGATGAATATAAAGTTGAAGTTATGTGTTTAAAATGAATTTGGAGATCTGTTTTCTCTTTTGAAGATGAATATTTGGGTTTTTTTTTTTAGGATTTCTTTTATTTTTTTTAAAAATGATTATAAGTGTTTAGTTAGTTATCACGAAAAGGATTTGATGAGTTATCATTAATTATTGATCGGTAATAGTGATATAAAACCAATAGTCATATATGTTGGAGATTGTTATGTGGTTTTGATTTTTATTATAATTAATTTTAAAATAATTAATCACACGTTTTTTTCATAAAAATTTCACATGAATGGCAGATTTTATTTAAATTATTTTAGGTAATTTTGGAAATTTGATGGATTGTGGAGTACTATGCCTACTGTAAAAAGATATAAATGTCAAATGTATCTTGTTTATTATGTAGTGACTTAGAGGTCATTTTAGAAAATTATACCAGTACACGACACTAATACACTCCAGTTTTATACTCCTACTCCTACATTTTATACCAATTACCCATTTTATCATTTTTTATTTATTTATTTTACCCTATTAAATTCCACTCCATTCTGGAAAACTTAAAAATCGTTTTCTAGAATTCATGTATTTTAAAAATTTTAATTTTGTATATCGAAACACTTTACACAAGTGTGTTTTGGTAGGGTTTAGTGTTTAAACCCTAAACTCTAATCTTTATATATTGAAAAGTTTTTCTATACAAAAATATTATTTGTGTACTAAAAAACTTTTTTTAAATTTTTCGATACACATATGTATTTTCAAAAATTTAAAATTTGGTATATTGAAAAACTTGAAAAAAAAATTTGGTACACAAATATGTTTTTTTGAGTTTTTTTTATATACATATGTATATTTTAAAATTTGAAGTTTGTGTATCAAATTTTATTTTTTAAATTTTCTAGTACAAGGTTAATTTATTTTTTAAAAAAACATTGTGTGTTACGGAATTTTTTTTTTTTTTAAATTTCCCAAAAATTTAATAGGATAAAAAATAATAATACAAAATTAAAAAACAATAAAAAAAATAAAATGGATAGTTTTGTGTAAAATTTGGAGTTACATGAATATAATTTTCATCATTTTATCTTGCTAAATGGGTTGGGGCCACATTTCATTCTACTTTGGGTTGTCAGCCTCTAGCGCTAGCAGGCCGATAGAAATATCGACCACATAATCCACATTTATACTCTTATTCCTATATCTTATATATAATAGTTTCATTTTACTCTTTTATTTTTTAATTTTTTTATTCCAATAAATTTAACTTGAATTTCAAAAAAATTATAAAAAATGAACACAAATATATTAAAAAAATTTAAACTTCATGTGTCAGAATTTCTTTTCAAAAATTTTCAGAATAATATTTATACATAATTATGTTAGAAAAATTTACATTTCGTGTCGAAATCATTTCTAAGTTTGTTCGAACTTTGTGCTATGAAAAAACTTAGATAAATATTTTTGAACACAATTGTGTTCCTGAATTCAGAACATAGTTTTTGAATAATTTGTTTAAAATTTTCTGAAAGACAAATATTTTCATAAAATTTCAATTTTGTATTTTAAATTTTTTAATAGTTTTTAAAAACATATCTGTGTAATAGAATTTTTTTTTCAAATTTTGAATACATAAATATATAACAAAACATAAAGTTTGAATTTATTTTTTAAAAAGAGTAAAATCAATGTTTTATTAAAATGTAAGTGTATAAATATAATTAGGTATGTATGTAGGGTAACGTTTTTATGCTTGATCGAAAGAGTTATAAATTTGTTTAAAGAAACTAGTATAAAATAACAAATAAAATATAATTATTTTACATAATATTTTATTTAAAATTTGTAAGCGTGGATAATTTTAATTTTTAAATTTTGCAAATAAGTACTTTTTGCTAAGACAAACAATTTTAATATATTAATGAATTAATTTAAAAATTATATTAAAGGTCAAATTTGAGTTTAAAATTGCTTTATAACTCTACTACTTAAATTCTTTTACATCGGTCTAATTATGTAAATATGATCTCTAATTTGTAATATATCAGTCTATCAAGTTTTCTATTAAAGAAAAACATTAAATACATGCGTGACATATTCAAAGAGACAAAACATTATTATCTCGTCGTCACATGTGTTTTTTATATTAGATTTGAATAATTATTTTTTATTGTTCTAAGAGACAACATTTACATGTATGTAGTTAGACTTTGAATGCCCATATCTTTCGATTTATTTTTTGAATGTGAGGACTTCTAATTTCCTAATTGTCCCTGGCGGGGCGATGAACTATTATGTTTCAGAAATCTTACCTATTTTTTTTTCCTCTTTCGGCTCAAATCATAAGTCATTTTTTATTTTACACCAATGTAGTTAACTTGTATAAAGTAGAAATTATGATTACTTTACAAAATTATTCTTTATTTATGATATATGAAAGAAAATTTAATAAATTAACAAATAATAAAGGGTATAATGAGAAGAGAGACCATTGATGTTTTATTGATATTATACTAGATTAACTTATAATTTGAAATAAATTTGTTTGCAATGCAACTATAAGTAGTATTTAGTTTGTAATCGTTTAAATTTTTGTTATCAAGATCAAATATTTCTTTAACTATAATTAAATTTGGGAGTTTGTAAATTTAAATTTTGACATATTTTCCACAAACAAAATTAATATGCGTTTTGATTTATTCAAAATTTTATTTATTTTCTTCAAAATTTTAAAAAGTTCAGAATGAAAAAAATTATAATTTGTCTCCTTTAAATGCCAAATTCCAATATTTTAGTTTTTTTCTACAGAATTCAAATATTTTAGTTTTTTAAAATGATGAAGTTTAATGTCTAATGTAATGTAAAGTCAATATGAAAACAATTTACATTAAAATACATAAATGATGTGGCAACACATCATTACATGCATATTTAAATGCATACTCATAATAGCATTAGCCATTTAACAAATAGCATTTTTTTACTCACTCCCATTACAAATAGCTGAAGTGACACACATCATACATACACGAGCAATAAATTGAGGTGACGAAGAAGGAAAAGGTTTAAACTTCTGTTCACACAACTATATATTATATTAATTAAATTGAGATAAAAAAAAAGGACACCTTTCAACGATGCTAATAGGAGAATATTCAAGTAAAAAAGTTGAAAAGATTAGATACCCAAATAAACAGTAAAACTCATACACACTAATTCCATCTTTAGACGTAGACAATTCCAAAACAACAAAATTAGATTGCATTGCATTCACTTATTAAGTAATAAAAGAAACCAGTCAATTTAAAAGTTATTCGGATTAGAAAGCAAATTAGTGTAGTCGAGTAACTTGAGTTGGGTTAGTTTGATTTTGTTTTTTTTAATTTCATTTATCCACATAAAACTTGGTGACCACTAGCTAGTTTCAACCTCTTGGGTTGGTTGATTTATGTTTGATTGCTCATAATTAGCTATCTTTGTTCTTCATAATCGAGTTTATAAGTAAATGTTATACTTATAAACATTTTTAAAATAAAAAAATGTAACATAAAGTTTATAAAAATAAAAATGATCAAGCTTTGATGGACTTATATAAGTTCGAACTGGATTACGCAAATATCTAGAGTTTTTATCTTGATCAAGATATCTAAATAAACATCTATATTTAATATGTCATATTATATATTCATATAATTAAATTGATTTTTTAAAATTTTTTTATTCTAAATTTTGAGCCTAGCTTAGACTATTTGGCCCTTGGTCCCAACCTAGTCAAGGTCATAAACTTCACGTTCAAATTTCTAATGTTGATTCTAATCGTATAAGTGAAGATAATATAATATTATCTTATAAGATAGTTTTGTAGAAGTTATATAAAATTAATTCAAATTCTACAATGATATTTTAGAGTCGATTTATAATCTATTGAATCACTTGCTATTAAATCATCACTATTAGATTACTCGGATTCAATATCAACCCAACACTTATAAAGACCTAAAAAGAATTCTTAAACACCACTTTGATAAAAAAATATTGATGCCTTTTTAATACTAATAATAATAATCTAATATAACTTTATTTAAATTTTACCTTTTTTTTAAGATGCAAAATATTTTAATTAAGTTATCAAGTGTAGTATTTGTTGTAACTAAATATATTTTTCAGGTGCAAAAATTAGAAAGATTAGGCCTTCTAGGTGCAAATTTTTTTATTTTATTGCCCTAATAAAAAGAAAGATAAGTGTACCTCAACAAATTAAATCCATATAACTCAGCATGTAGTTATTTGATTTAATGACACAAAATATCAAATCAATCAAACATATACTAGTCAATTAGTAAAAAGAATATCAACAACTTAATTTGCATGTATGTCACTCACATTTCACAGATAAATTGGAATAAAAAAGAGATATAGAATTGTTTGAATTTTATCACCTTATGTATGCTCCCACTTCACTAATTCTAATTCTAATTCTAATTCATTGGTAACAATGTATATGGGGTACTTACTTACTTAGCTATCCATAAAGATCGAATTTGGGAATTTTCTGTACAAAAATTGAATATATTCTCGATATGATACTGATATCTCAAGCAATTTTGTTCATTACTAATTAAGGCAAAACCAAACCATAATTTGCTAAAGATAATTGATAAATTTTTATTTTATTTTTATTGCGAAGTAAAAATTCAAAGATTTTATGTGATGGACTGATTGATCGATGCTCAAGCACACGCACCAATTCTATGTCTCTTTTATTTATTGGTTGGTGTTGTGACCTTCTAACTTATAAAGTAATTATTAGTGGTGGTTGTATCAATTCACAAGAAGGAATTTAGGATGCTTACATATTGTTGCTGATTTATGCAAACTCATTTTGTGTTTGCTAATTAAGAATAATATCCAATAAGACAATAATTAATAAAATGAAAATCCAAAAACTATTTGTGAAGGTGCAAAGTGGAGACCACATATCATTAGAAATTTGGTAAGAAACTCAAACACTTTAAACAAATAAAAAAATAGTTTGAATTCGGAATGTGTGTATGGATATAATATAGAAGCGATAAAGAAGACCAATCCACCTTAATCGTGTGATTGTATATAATCAAATCTCATAATCATACAATAACATACATCTCTATCGTTTCAATTAAAAATTGAACAATTAAACTTTTAAATTAAAAATTTAAATAAAAAAAAATTAATTTTTTTTTTTAGAATTTAAACTATCCAATCATACAATCGAAACGAAACAAGTATATCTGTGTTAATAGACCCAAAAAAGAGATAAACAAGTATGGTTGGCTCAAGGTTGTTATCAATTCTAACGTGGTGCATTTAGTAAATGGTACTATCTTAATAATACATGTTAAGAAATTAGTTTATGCTAAAGTAACTATAAATATTATTGTTTTTATTTTATAATATTGTAATACTTATACTTGGTGTCTATAATAATAATAATAATAATATAATTAAGAAAAGACAATAGTGGAGTACTATTGTGTATAGCTAGCTTGCACCTTATTCTTTATTCTTAGTGCACATAAAAAATTGCTGACCACAAAATAAGTCACTGTGGATATAGCAACCACACATTTGCATGCACTAAGACTTCACTCACTCGGTCGTGTCACACCTCAGAATCAATATATCAAATATAAATGTTATGCATGGAATCCAATTCTTTCAAACGTCCATCTCTTCAATATCTAAAATTATTCATTAGTGATATAGACAATTCTAAAATAAAAACAAATTGACATGTTTTCCTCTATATTAATTCCACTACAAGCCTCTCTTCTTGTTTTTAAACCCCTACTTTTGCGATATAAATTAAAGTTTTTGAAAGCTTAGTGTTGTTCCATTGCACTTAGCTATCTAGAATTAGAGACGGAAAAAACAATTTGTCTCTTAATTTCCTCCAGTTTAGAGACATGAAAATTGAAAATTAATTTCATATATTTTTCGTGTTAATTTCTATGATAAAAATTCAATTTTTTTTCTTTCTATTTTTATTTTAAAAAACCAACTTTTTAATAGTATATTTTTCTATAATAAATATCTATAATATAAAAGATCGGAAATAACTACAACTATAATTAAAAACCTTTGTCTCTCGCACGTGCTTGGAAAATAAAATGACCTCGTTAATGGAATAAACTTATTGAGTTTTGATTGTATACCTTTTGTCTTTTTCTAAATGTTTTGATATAAATACTTGAGATCAACTTCATCATTATTTTATCATGCATTTTGCTTATAGCTATTAACAAGCTATAAGTATAGTGCAAGAAATTTAGATATTATAAAGAGAGCACACATAAAATGATTGGGTGGGAGGATGTGTATAAAGTGGTAGTAGCTGTGGTACCACTTTATGTTGCTCTAGTATTAGGCTATGGTTCCGTAAGGTGGTGGAAAATTTTCACAAGAGAACAATGTGATGCAATAAACAAACTAGTTTGTTATTTCACATTACCACTCTTCCACCTTTGAATTCACAGCAAACATAGATCCTTCAAGATGAATTTCTTAATTTATAGGCGCCGACACTTTATCGAAGTTAATCATCGTCGCGGTGTTAGCTCTTTGGGCTAAATGTTAGTAGAAAAAGAAGTTATTGTTGTCTATAACAAGTTTCTCTTTGTGTACTCTAACAAACTCTCTTGTTGTTGGAATACCAATGGTGAAACCTATGTATGGACCTATGGGTGTGGATCTTGTGGTTCAAGCTTCGGTTGTTCAAGCTATTGTATGGCTCACTTTGCTTTTGATTGTGTTGGAATTTAGAAGAAGACGGGAATAGAGGGTGCTAATAGCACAAATTTGAAAACCAAAGGCTAGTAGTATTAGTAATGTGGTCATAGGTGATGAAGTTGTAGAAAGGAAAGATGTGGAGGCAAATACTATAGTGGAAGATACAAGTAGTAGGCTTCCTTTTTTCAATTGATGAACGTGTGTGGGCTTAGATTTATAGTGAATCCAAACTCTTATGGTTGTGTTGTTGCATTTCATGGGCTTTCATATCCAATAGGTATTCTATTTCTTAACTAAATTCACATGGCCATTTGTATATGCTTATCTAATCTCTATGTATATATGTATGTATATTCCAATTTAATTAATGTTTATATATATTATACATGCAGGTGGAATTTGAAAATGCCAAGCATGGTAGAGGGGTCTGTATTGATCATGTCAAGGGCTGGGACGGGGACTGCCATGTTAGTATGGGTGAGCTAATTAATTAATTAAATACTTATATGTATATATCATATAATAACAACCTTGAAATTATTAAGTTAGATGTGTTGATGGATGCAGACATTTTCATGGCACTTCAGGAGAAGGTGATTTCGTGTGGACCAAGTTTGACTGTAATTGGTTTGGTTTTAAAAGTCCATTGCTGGACCAGCTGCAAGGCTATTAGGCCATCATTGTAGGATTGCGTGGTGACGTTTACGAGTTGACCATCATTCAGGTATTTATTTAACTCAATTATATTGGAGACTTACTTTGATATGTACGAGTCTCCAAAAATATGTTAATTGATTGTATTGAACTACAATAAATTAATTTTTTAAATGGTTATGAAATTGAATTAACATATTTAAAATAATTTATTAATTAAATTTAATTTATAAAATAATTTAACAATTTTTAATCACGAAATTTACAAAATTTTAAAAATTTATTTTTCTTGAAAAATATAAAGAAAAATTTTAAACTTATTTTCGAAAACATATTTTTCTGAAAAAATTTCGATTTTTATATCACGAAATTTATATCTACTTTCCTCAAAAAAATTTGAAAAAACTTTGTCAAAAGAATTAGAAATTATTATTTTTTAAATTTTTATCAGAAAATTTTCACAATTAATTTTTTCGAAAAAAAGTAATATTTTTTTATTCAAAACAATTTCAAAAATTCTTTTTTCAAAATTAACTATTCTGGAATTGATTTTCACTAAAAATTTTTGTTCAAAATATCAAAACTAGTTTATATATATAGATCAATTTTAAATCGGTTCAAAACTACACCGAACTTGATTTAAAAGTGTTTTTCCATAATTGAACCAAATCATTAATGTGGTCTAATGTGGTTCGGTATTTACACCATAAAATCCCTACTGATAAATGGTCTATTATAGATATTTTTTGAAATTTTAACCACGATTAGTTAGCATGTGCTTTAATTATACTTATATTGATTAAAAATTAATGGTTGAAATTTTAATTTTATCGTTTATATACACACACACACGTATATAAGTGTACCTTGACTTAAAAGAGGTATATGCCATATTATAATAGTTCAAAAATAATAGGGGATATGTAGGGGGAGGGGAGGGAAAGAAGAAAAACTATTGGACATCTATCCATTAATATATAATTATAGAGAAAAAGAAATAAAAAAAATATATATATTTTAGAGGAGAACAGAAAATAGAGAAAGTTAATATAATAGTGTTGATATGTTGATAAATATAATAATAATAAAATAAAATATTAAATTAGTGAGGAAAAATAATAGGTGTACTCTGGTTATCATTGTTGGAAAAAAAAAGAGAATTAGGAATATGTGCAGCATAAACCATATTCCAATTAAAATGGCATATCATTTCTAATTTCTTAAACATTTGGTTTGTTTAAAGCCGTGGGAATTGTGTGGTGCTCACAAAACAAGCAGAGTAAATCAATTACTACCACTATCATTATCTTTATATATAATAATTAAAAAAATTAAACAAATTGACAATAGTATTAAATTTATTAATAATTGATATTATTTTTATAAGTTTTTTTAAAAAATATTAATTCATAACTTAACTATAATATTATTGTTTTATTTTATGAAACTTTATAATATATATTTTTTATTACAGAAGAACATATAAAATAATGAATAATATGTTAATAAAAAAGAGTAATTAATATATTAAAAAATTCAAACAAAATACTATAAAAAGAAACAATATGTATTGTCTTATATATATATATATAAGGGATTTGGTAAATATATTTTTTATATTATAGACATCTAAAAAAATAGAAAATGTGGCGCAAGAGAAAAAGTATATAAAATAATTTAATATATTGAAAAAGAAAAAATAATCTGAGCAAATATTTTTGTTTGGTTTGGTGCAGGCAGCAGTACCACAATCCATCACATCCTTCATTTTGCTAAAGAATACGGATTGCATGCCGAGTTTCTTAGCACTGCGTAAGTTTTCTTTGTTTTTCTCTTTCAACTCCTAAAAAAGTAAAACCATCATTAAAATAATAATTTGTGGTATGTGCAGGGTTATCTTTGGAATGATTGTTTCGCTTCGATCTTAAATTGCCTACTACGTAATATTGGCGAGTTCATTCATTGATTTTTAGAGATGCTATTATTGTTCCTGAAGTTCATTGTTATCCATTGAATTGAATGTAACAACACCTTTAAAACCATATATCATTCCTTCACGTTATTTAAAACAATTTATTTTAATGCATTAATTGTTATGTAGCCAAAGTGTATTATTTAAATCATTTACAAACAAACTAAACCATAATGTAACTTTTTTGCTAGGATGAAATATATGTTTGATATCTATACGTAAAAAAGTTATAAAGAAACAATGAAAATAATAATTGATGTTTGTTAATGGTACGTCCATTAAGTTACCGATTGAATTTATAATGCAATAAAATAAATATTGCAAATAGAACAAAAAATTTGATAAATATGTAATTGTGCACTTATTATTAAGTCTGAAATTGTCATTTTATAAATCTGATGTAATTTTGAGTAAATATTTATAAAAGAAACAAAGAAAAATACTCCTTTATTTTTTTTGTACGTTTTTTCTTCCAGCAAGCAACTACATTTTTATGTTAATTTTTTTTCTTAACAAAGTTATATTTTTACCCATTAAATACTAAATCAGCCACCTATTTTCTAATTATATGAGATTTTTATTTTTCAAAAAAAAAGTTAGAAGATAAAAAAGAGAATTTTTAATTCTTCTTTGTTTCTGGAATAAACAAAAAAAAAACAATAGAGAGAATATGAAAAAAAAAAAAAACAGAGAAGTTCAGAAATCCAAAAATCCACCCTCTTACTTTCTTGTATGTATGAACCGTTACTGTTTAGCCCCATTACCGACTTAGTATTTAGAAAGACATTATTTTTCTGATTCTCTTCCTATTCGGTCTGTTTTTCAACTTTATATTATTGAAATGGCTAAACATCATTCTATTGAAAACTAGAATTTGAAAATAAAGTTGATTATTTGAAGGATGACTTTTTGTTTTGTCTGAGTCGTGATTTGGTTGAGATCATTTTTATCTTGTGCTTGTAAAGCTTAAAACATGTTTTGCTTTTTGCCTACGATAATTTTCTTTGGTGTGTTTGTAAAAGACGTAATTGCTTGCTCACAACTTTATTGGACGTGAATATGTTGCTTTCTCCGTACTATCTTTATTTTCACGTTAATTAATATTATATGTTATATCCATTTAACATTAACTATCACGAACTAATAAACATACACATACAAATCTCATTATAAAGACATACAAATCAATGAAAATATTATTTTTACTCATATTTTATCTATATATAAAAATATGTAATACACAGATGAAAACTTTAAAAATAATTATTTATTAAAAAAAATTATTTTATAGAAAACTTTAAAAATGCACCTTTATTCATACTCATAGTAGCATAGAGTGAGTGTTTATCAAAAAGTTAGCAGAAGAGAGTAGACACAACAAATATATATTATTGCTAATTTACTTTATTGATTCATAGTAAAAAGGTAGTTACAAGAGAATGACGTTTTATTCTTTTGCTCACTATGAGCTATAGACTCTTTATAGCATACCATACGCATTCCACATTCACTCATTAAAAACGCCCAAAATTGATGATATGGAATCCTTATTTCTGGCTTCCTTCATCTTTTGTTGATGTTGAGGCATTGCGAAATGAAGATTGTCTCTGATTCTTTAGTAATCTGGTCAACCTCTTCAGCAGATCCAGGGAATGCAACCTCCTTCACTGGTCTTTGTATCTGACTTATCACATTGTCCTCCTCACCTTTCAAATTTTCAAATATCAATGTCATTTAGATGTGGGATTATCATTCATTCCCATAAACAATGTCATTTAGATGAAATATAAAGAGCAAATAAGAAATATTAAGAGTGAATTAGTGAAGTTGTGAAAATATTAAAGAGTGAAATATAAAGAGTGAAAATATAAAGAAGAGTGAAGTTGTGAAGAGTGAGAAATATGATCATAAACTTAAACTATTTATAACAAGACAACACTTTGAATGACCAATAAATATATGCATTGGCTTCACACAACAAGCCCTTGAAAATAAACACATATGGACAGAGAAAGACGAAACATGGATGGCAAGGATTAGATGGACTAATAAGACTGAATATGAGGAAGACTGATCATATTTTTGCAACTTCCAACGTGAGAATAATTCATATCTGATTCATCTAAATCGCCATGAAAAGCGCACTGCAAAAGATGTGTCACGAGTCGCCTTGGGAATGACGACTTGTAAGGCCATGCATGCACGTCGAAGGCAGTGTATCACAAGGCAGTGTATCACAATGTGCAGCATGCATGTTATCACAATTGTTGCAGATAAGTATGATATTATTATTTCATGATTCCTCTCAATCTCAATATCTCATTTCAATAATGCACCAAAAATATAGTGTTTCTGATCTATTACAATGGTGAAATATGTGAAAGACAAGATATTGGTAATATTCAAAAGTGACGAAAAAAAGTTATTCGAGTTCATTGGGATGCAACCGTACTGTACTTGAAAAAAAAATTGAAGTAAATTTGAGGTTAGAAAATAAGACGTCTAATATAATTTTTCGACACCCTATCTCATTTGGACAAGGCCTAGTTCATTATGAATTGTTAAATGTTGAAGACGACGAAGATGTTGAACTCATGTTTGATGTTCATAAATAGTGGCCGCAACTCGGATCTATTGAGTTATATGTCACGTTTGAGGATGATAATTAATTATACGGTGTTGGTCAACCATCATACTCAACCACACATCACCCTGAATACCATTTTCAAACACAAAACACTTATTATTTTCAAAAGGCTAAATTACATATGTGGTCCTTTAACTTAATTTCAGGTAACGTTGTAGTCCTTTATCTTTTTTTTTCCCCGATTTAGTCCTTTATTCCTAAAAATATCAAATAAAGTATGAAAATATGAGTTTATTTGAAGATTTGCTTGACGAATTTGATGAAATTTGTATTATATTGAAGAATATAATTAATTTTATGAGTTTTGATTGAAATTTTTTTTTGAATTTTTGTATAAAAAAGGATATCATTGTTGAAATTTTAAAACATAAAATATCAAATTGTCACTTAAAATTAAAATAAAGGACCAAGTCAGAAGAAAAAAAGATAAAGGACTAAAACGTTACCTGAAATTAAGTTAAAGGACCACGAATGTAATTTAGCCTTTTCAAAATTATGAATCTTACCAACCCGAACCATATTTTGACCAGGTCGACACATCTAAACCGGAACCATCTCAACCTGAAGCATCTCAACCTGAACCGTATATTCCACTAGGTGATATGACCGGTTTTGATCAACAAGAAATAAGTGAGGAGAATGAAGAAGAAATATACTTTGACGAGGACGAGGACAATGACAATGGCGACGATCTAGAGCCAGAACCTCATGCAATTAAAACGGCATACGATCCACCATTCCATATGCGTAATCTATACTTGGATTATGCTTACCAATCCTCCGCATTTGATATGTCATCTAATGAGCCACCTCTATTAGATGTATCTCTTGAGACTGGAATGAAGTTTAATAGCAAACTAGAATGAAGAAGAAATATACTTTGACGAGGACGAGGACAATGACAATGGCGACGATCTAGAGCCAGAACCTCATGTAATTAAAACGGCATACGATCCACCATTCCATATGCGTAATCTAAACTTGGATTATGCTTACCAATCATCCGAATTTGATATGTCATCTAATGAGCCACCTCTATTAGATGCATCTCTTGAGATTGGAATGAAGTTTAATAGCAAACTAGATTGTCAACTTGCAATTAAGCATTATCACACGACTATTATGGGCTTTCCCTCCGTGCATATCTGGGTTTAAATTTTGTAAACCATTTGTCTCAGTGGATGGAAATTGGTTGTACGACAAGTACAATGGGACTCTTTTGCTTGCTATTGCACAAGATGGAAACAAAAATATCATTCCCATTGCTTATGCACTTGTGGAAGGTGAGACATGGGGTGCTTGAAGCTTTTTTTTTGAAA
>PGWS01001194.1:0-10540 GCA_002896235.1 Cicer reticulatum | reverse complement strand
ATGAAATGCGCTTCAAGCGCAAGGGACACACTTCATGCGTGCGTTGGCAGTGAAAAACACAAGAAATACACCTCAAGCACAAATGATGCGCCTCTAGCACGCGTAAGTAGTGATAATTTCAGCGAAATGCACTTCAAGCGCAGACGATACACCTCAGGCGCGCACTAACAGTATCAAACGTATGAGAAATGCGCTTCAAGTGCTGAGGCCAAGCTTCAGGCGTGCGCTAATAGTTGCAAAATCTTAGAAATGTGCTTCAAGCGCTAAGGCCGCACTTCAGGCACACATGATGCCAATTTGAACAGTAAAATCAATCCCCAACACATCTTTTTGATTCCTTGCTCATACCAAACATCAAGAACTAATACAACTAGCAATTAAAAACTAAAATTGAAACTAAATGGATTAAAATGAAAATGAAATGCAAAAAATACCGTGCAAAGGATATGAATTTGGGTTGCCTTCCAATAAGCGTTCGTTTAGTGTCTTGAGCTTGACTCCATTGAAAGTTTTGACTCTACCCCTTAATAAGATTTGAGCCTTTGTCCATTCACCTTGAAGTTCTAATTTGAGTGTGTATCTTTCAACTCCACATCACCATATGGAAATACCTTGATTACCTTGAAAGGCCTCGACCATCTTTACTTTAGTTTTCTTGGAAATAACTTCAATTATTAGTTGAATAAAAGAACTAGTTCTCCTTCTTTGAATTCCTTGAATTTAATTTTTTTGCCATGCCACTTCTTGGTTTTTTCTTTATATATGTTGGTGTTCTCACATGCAAAATTCCGGAACTCCTCTAACTCGTGAAGTTGAAGAATTCTTGATTTTCCTGCCTTAACCAAGTCAAAATTCAAGTACTTCGTCGCCCAAAATGCTCGATGCTCCAGTTCGAGAGGCAAATGTCAAGCTTTACCATACACGATTTGATACTGCGACATACCAAGGGAGGTCTTAAAAGCTATTCGGTAAAGTGCATCATCAAGTTTTGTCGACCAATCTTTTCGTGAGGCATTCACTGTCTTTTCAAGGATTCGCTTAAGCTGCCTATTGGATACTTCAACATGTCCACTAGTTTGTGGGTGATATGGGGTTGCCACCCTATGACGCACATTATATTTCCTTAGAAGGTATTCCATTTTCCTATTTAGAAAGTGAGTGCCCTCGTCACTAATCAAAGCTCGAGGCACGCCAAAACACACGAATATGTTCTTCTTGAGAAATGTGATGACCTGTATCGAGTCATTGGTTGGAGTAGCAACTGCTTCAACCCATTTTGAGGTATAATCCACCGCCACAAAAATATAAACTTTTTTATATGAGGATGAGATTGGACCCATGAAGTCAATACCCCACACATCGAACACTTCTACTTCTAATACAGGATTTTGCGGCATCTCATCCCGTTTTGAAATGTTACCGGTGCGTTGGCATCACCCCATAATCAGAGTCGTGGTAGTGCCACATTACCTTTTCTTGCTCCTCCTCGGGCACACACCTTCACAACAACCCATCCACTCCTCTTTTGTATAGAAAGGGTTCATCCCATACATAGAATTTGGCATCATGGATAAACTTCTTTCGTTGTTGGTAAGTGAAATCAGATGGAATTGCCTCACCTACCTTAAAATTAGCAAAGTCGGCGAACCAAAGTGCCTTGGCAATAGAGAAGATGTGCTCATTAGTAAATTGGTCTTGAATCGGTCTAATGTCCTCATTCTCCTCAACTTTCTCCAATCGAGATAGATGGTTAGCTACAATGTTCTCTGATCCCATCTGTTGACACCTAATTTTGTCCGATTTTTACTTTTTATTAAAAAGGAAATAATGATAATAATAATAATAAATATATAATTATATGTGAAGAAATATAAAAATAAAAATAAATAATTAGGGATATAAGCTTTTAACAATCACAAGTGTTTTCGGTTCTTGTTTGCCTCTAATTCTTGTTAGACTATTTCTAAAATATAAAAATAAGTAAAATAAAAATAAAGGGAGAATTGAAAAGAAATGAATTGATGGTCATAAAAAATTAAATGCAATGATTGATCAAATAAATGAAAAAAAACCGAAAATAAATTCGTTGATGGTCATAAAAATCAGAATAATGGAGATCAATTGAATAGAAAAGAAAACCCGAGAAGAGAACCATGAATCAAATAGCAATAAGAATCGAAATTGTGGCTCAATTAAAAGAAAAGAACCGAAAAAATAGATTAATGGTAATCAATTGACAATTATTCCTTTGATCTTTTGAAATCTATACCCAAAAGTCTATAATAGTCGGCCACAAAGAAGACAAAAAGGAGCACAATTGAAAACACAAATTTAGAGCACATAAAAAAGAGAGATTTAGTTCAAAAAGAGAAGAAGAAGATCTGATCTTGAAACAATCGGTCTAGCAGCAAACAACAATTCAGGAGTAAGGTATCATTTTGTTCTTATTGTTTTTTTCTCTCTAATTTTCTGCTTATAGTCTTTGTTTGGTTTTTGCATCTTTTTCTTAAAACTATATATTATTATTTCGGCTTTCTATTATTTTTTTGTTTCTGTTTGTAAAAGCATAAACTCATGTGTAAAGGCTTTTATAGTTTATTTATAGAATCGTTTAATCCTAAAATTGGTTCTTTTGCAACACAAAAAATAATAATAAAAAAATATTATAACTAATTGATGTTTATAGGTCGAAAAAATATAATATTTCACCCATATTGTAATTCATAAATTATTCATAATACGTCTTATATCAACTAAAAAAATCATAACAACAAATAAATGTTTTACCTTAGGATTAAGGATTTATGGTCGCGCGGTCGCGTCGGATGAAATTCTCATCCTCGCTCGTGCGCACCATATTACTCACTCTCAATCATGGGTGGTCTTTGTGTCGCGACATATCCGACAACGTACGAGCAAATAATTTACAGATTATTCACCGTCGTGTCCATCTGTCTCGTTCACATACCGCCACATTACGTTATTTTTTAAAAGAAGAATTAATTTTTTTTCTTTACTTTAAAACAATATAGAAGATATAATCCCATGAATAATATATATTATTATTATTATTATTATTATTATTATTATTATTATCATTATTACTATTATTACATTTTTATTTTTATTTTTTGATACATATATAAATAAAAATAATAATAAAATCGACACATAAATATTTTCTACCCAAGAACTAGTGAGTTTTGATTTCCCTATTACACCTGGGGATACGCAGGAGGAAGGTCTTTCCCTTAAACCAAATTAATAAAACAAATATTTTTTTCTTTCATTAATGTAAATAATTTAATTTTTTATTATCCTTTTTGGGGTAAAAATAAATAAATAGTTTGTATATAATTAATTATAGGGTAACCGTTTTAACGGACGTTGTAGGGCGATAATACTTCCCTACTCGTAATCGACTCCCAAATCCAAATTTTTGATTCAAAAATATTATTTTAGGTTTTATCCAATTTTTCCTTTAATAAAAATAAAATTGGTGGCGACTCCTTTTTCGCGGACAAACCGGACGCGACAAGGAAGAATATCAGGAGAAGGGATAATGGGAAAGAGACTAATGACTATATCAAGGACAGAATGGGAGCAAGCACAATTGTATGTTCTGCACAATGATGATGAGGTTCAACCGTATGTTACAATACACATGGATCAGTTATCTAGTTTGAACATGAATAGGAATCAAAAGTTGGATAACTTGAGAGCACAATCGAAGTTTTATAACATGGTTAAATAATCACATAAAGTCAAAGTTTGATATAGACCCCAGATCAATTTCACAGAGATTGAGGTGGCTAGCAAACGGTCTGAGTTTACATGTCTTTTCATACACCAATTATGTAATTAACGGCTACACATTTTATACCAAAGAACAAGATGATCAAACCACTATGCAAAATAGCGGAGTCACTCTCGTAGCTGAAGCGATGCATGTCTCAAGTGCAAAAGACAAAAACCCAATATATGCAAATCTATCATATTTGGGGGTTATCGAGCGCATATGGGAGTTAGACTACACAATATTTCGTGTTCCCATATTTGGTTGCAAGTGGGTCAGTAATAATACATAGCGTCGACAAATTGATGAGTCAGGTTCTTGCTTGTCGATTTTAATAGGGTGGGTACAAAGATGAGCCTTTTATTTTAGCATCGCAAGCTCAACAAGTGTTTTATGTCATTCATCCTGCTGATGATAAATGGTCTATTGTCCTATCGACCAATAAAATAAGTGATGATAACAATAATGATGAAGATGTTGGTAATGATATTTTATTTTGCAACATCACAACCACATGAAATGATTCAACTGATGATGGTTTATATCTTAAGAGATGATCATGATTGAGAGAATTTGGATTAATCCATCGTTTTGTATCGTTAATGAAAAACAAATGTGAATCCCACCAGGAAAGAAGAACGACATCTTAACGTGTTTAATTGTTTATATCAAAGCCATGTAATTTAATTGTTTGATCTGCCTAAATTGAGCATTTTAGTATTTAGCTTGAACTAGTATTTGATACTAAGTTCATGTAACTTTAAGTGTACGTTTGACCTGCACATTAACTGAATTTTCGGCTTATATTGAACTTGAATTGATCATCCCAATATGAGCTGACATGTAAATTTAGCATTGATATATATATGCCTATATATAATATGGTTTATATATATAATATATATAGGTAGTTAAATAATTATTTGGAATCAAACAAAATCCAAATATAGGTATTGGTTACTTGAACTGGACTGCAATATAACTGTGTAATTTTCAACAGACAGAGTTTCATGTCATAAGCGCTATTAACAGCCTTTAGAAAAATGAGGTCACAAAGCTTTGTTTTATACCAAGTTAAAAGGGGTCTTTTAAATATAGACTGCTTGTTGCACAAAGAGCTGTAAAAGGCTTTTATTATAAATAAAAAATAAATAAGGAGGTCTTTTACAGACGCTTTGGCAATAAGCGCTGTATAAGGCATTTAAAAAAACAACTCTATTACATAAGAAAACAAAGAGGTCTTTTAAAGCGCTGTAAAAGGCTTTTAAAAATAAAATAAGGAGGTCTTTTACAATGTTTTCCAACAAGCGTTGTAAAAGACTTTTAAAAATACAACCCTGTTACATAAGAAACAAAGAGGTCTTTTAAAGCGCTTGTCCAAGCAGACAAGCGCTGTAAAAGGCTTCTAAAAAATAAAATAATGAGGTCTATTACAGCGCTTGTGTACAAGCGCTGTAAAAGGCTTCTAAAAAAGCGCTGGAATAGGGTTTAAAAAAATAAAATAAGGAGGTTTTTTACAGCGCTCTTTCGAAAAAGCGCTGTAATAGGGTTTTATATATAACTGAAAACCGCTTCAGTTTCCTTTTCATTACGTAAACTTCACTACGCTAGTGTCCTCCTCCTTTTCATTGTTCTTCTCATTGTGAACCCTATCATCTGTGTTATTATCTCTACGAACCATATTGCCACTGATCATCTCCATTGCTAACCATCTCTATCTGTGTTATTATCCCTACAACCATCTCTTCTCATTGAAATATGTAACTCTCATTACGTATTTATGCGAACCATACTTTGTCCTATGAACAGTTCGTATTTCTGCGTATTCTCGGTGTTCCTTCTCCTACGAACCCTACGTATTTCTTCTCACTATTCAGGTATTGTATTTATTAATTTTTTGTTGTCACTAAAATGTATGTTGACTGTATACAGCTACGTACTTAGACTACTGCATGTTGACTGTTGAAGTTACTACTGAACTGCATGTTGAACTTGTTGTAGATAAATGAATACCAACAGATTTAGATCGTCAAAATGAGGAAGTTGTCAACCCTAAGACTTATCAAAATGAAGTCAATGTGTGGTGGACCAATCATGTAAAATGTCATAACAGCAAGGAGTAGTGGCATAAATTTTGAGGTATACTCTACTTTGTTTGTTGTTTATTTTTTATCTTTTTTGAAAGCATGTACTTACTATATGGTTTATTAGGTGGATGGAATGAGAGTGGTCAGCCAATCGACCCCAACAGTTCCATGTTGTAAGTTATATTGGGCTTGTTGTTCGTCAGAATATCCCCATCACAATTGACGATTGGAGAGATAAGATGCGTTGAAGGATGCGAAAGATATATTGTGGATGATATACAAGTAACTTTTTTATACATTTTTTGTTACTTATAATTTTTTCCATTTGAAATACTTTACTCAAACTATATCTTTATTTCATTGCAGACTGCTTTGCTGTTGACGAGGTGAGAAAGGCTTACGTGTTTGAGAGTTTGCCGGCGAAAAATACACCGGGGTTTTAGATCTCACTCCTCAAATTGCTATCTAAAGATTGTGAAGGAAATATGAATGCTGAGCTCCAAAAATATATAAACATTATATATCAAATGAAGAATGAGCGCATTTGTAGCAAAACGTTCAGACCCGCGTTTGTGGTAAGTGATTAATTTATAGCATGTGTTTTTATTATTCATATTATAGCGTATTTAAGTTTTACACGATTGTTGTTTTTTATATATAGGAATATAAGTAAGGTAAATCGCGAGAGGACAAAAAATCCGACGCACCCATGCAAAAAATCTCGTATGGGATATGCACGTCTAGAGCAAAAACTTGTAAGTAATTAAACATCACTTTTATATAATGTGGTACATTATAAACTATAGTTTCTAACTAATATTTTGTTTATGATCTTAACGAATAGCTACAAGACACCCAATCCGATCAACCGTTGAGTCGTCATATCTTGTGGAAGCAAGCTCATGTAAATAAAGATGGAGTGGATGATAACGAAAATGTTCAAAAAGTAATAGAACTTTGTCTTAGTATATTATCACTTTAATATTTTTAATATTGTATTTTAAAAATGATATTGAACTTATCTTTTTAATCCTACGTGTATTTTAGGAGAATCTCGAACAAAGTTCGGAAAATCAAGAGGACAACGAAGCTAGTTGTAGGGATATTCTCGGTAAAGTGTTTAATGTTCCTGAATATTTCGGTCGCGTGAGGGGGAAAAGATTTGGTGTAACTCCTAAAAGCTATTTTTCACAAGAGAAGCGTCAAAATTCATCTAATGAGGAAGTATTTAAGAGAAGCGTCAAGTGGCACTCTCGGTGAAGACGATTAAAGACAAGCAACTTCCGGATCAGCTCCAACATGAAATACAAATGGAGAGTGAAACGCGAGTTGCAACATTGGTCTCAAAAGTCTTCCCGAGGTAATTAATTACTTAATAAAATAATAAATTCATTCAACCTAATTGATTCACACATACTTATGTATTAACCATTGATTTAGGGTGTCACTCTTTGCGTGTTGTACTTATCCTACCTACTCACGCAAGGTCGAAAAGGAACATTGTACAATACTTTGGGAGAAGTATTGCACAACACACCGATCCCTGCGGGCCATGTCAACGATGCTTATATGAAGTATTTGGGCGAAACAATTGGTAGTTACGTGGCATGGCCCACATCTTGTGCCCTTGATGAAGGTATGTTTAATTAATTGAAATGTATGTTTAATTGATATGTATATTTAATTGCATGATATATGATTATGATTGATTATATTTAATTGCTGATTTTTTTCCGATGTTAACTTTAATTTCACATTTTATTTAGATTCAAACAAAGTCTAAAGGGAATGATAAGAAGATTCCCAGAAACGAGTCAGTCACATCGCCGGAAAAGGTTTGTCACATTTATTCTGTAAGGTTTGTCGTTTTTTTCAGATTCAATAAACTAACAAACTATTAACCTCATTTTTTCAGATTTAATCCAATAAACCACCCACACAGCAAAACCAGCTGCCAGAATAAACCAGTTGCCGCACCACAACTG
This sequence comes from Cicer reticulatum, assembly GCA_002896235.1. Lineage (NCBI taxonomy): Eukaryota > Viridiplantae > Streptophyta > Magnoliopsida > Fabales > Fabaceae > Cicer > Cicer reticulatum. The sequence continues at coordinate 2,672 of PGWS01001194.1, read as the reverse complement.
GATGTTCGTGGTAAAATAAAGCCGACAACTTCAAAAATTGGAAGGATAATAAAGCTGGTAAACTTCAAAAGCTGGAGGGTAATAAAGCTGCCAAAGTTGTTGACACCATAAACCCCATAATAATATATATAATGTTTATATATATTTCTATATATTTGCAGCAAATAAAATAAAATATGTTTTCAAGAAAATAAAACTTTTATTTTTAACTTAGGAATCACGTTTCTCAAAAATCAAAAGGAACACTTTAAACTTATTTTCTCCATTAAAATAGGTAATCTCAATAAGCTTGATTTAAGTATTATTACTTGATTTAATTTAAAAACTTACTATACTTCTAAGATTTTCATACAAAAATTTGTTTCAAATTAAATAAGTAAAATACAATTTAAGACCTTATTCCCGTATCACCTATTAGAGTGTGGTTCTCCCAAAACTTAAACATCAAGATTCATTAACCTGTAATAACTGCGATTTTGCAAACGCAATGGCCAAGCCAATCAAACACAAACAACGATGGAGGTGAGTTTCGAAATTCATTTGATGACAGTATAAATCAATAGAAGAACACGAACAATCGAATAGATCGTACACTTCACAACATCATCAAGAAATATCACATTAAAAAGTCAAATCATCAAAGAATCAAAATTTCACTATAACATTTAGCACCACCCACGATACATATTAATCACAATATTATCGTCTAAGAGAAATTATCACCACCCACGATACATATTAATCACAATAAAACAATCACAATAAAATGCAATGTTATGCATGAGCTTAGACTCTCTTCACAATGTGGTACCATTCTAACTCTGAAGTACTGTGGTTAGGAGGCTTGTTCACATTCCACCTCTCAGTGGACGGACAATTCAATTGGCCCTGTCCTCATAGATCCTCTCAACTTAAGCCGGAGACCACATACGTGGCAATCGAAGGTAAACGTGTATTGCGTGGTAGCTCCCGATATTTAGAGTGCTACCTCCAAGTCACTAGGAATTCCCCACCCGAATACTCCAAGGTCTAACATCTTGCTTTAGGCTCAACAAGTAGACCGCCACAATCAGCTCATTCAGTTGTACTTCCCGGAATCACTAGCTTGTCAGGCCCTACCTTATGATGACAAATATCTTCACTTCACAATTTCTCAATGTTTATTTTCTTCCCCTCGTTAGCTTATGATACTCCATTAAGACCGTTATTTCAAGCACAAATTGGAATCACAATTATTTCACCAACTATGGAGTTACTTCATATTGTCATCACAAGATTCACCACATCACTATCATTAATCATATCTCATCACATAAACTCATCAACAAATTTATAGCAATCGCTATCATCAATCATACATCATCACATAGGCTTGTCACAAATTTATAACATCGTTATTATTAAATTATACACCCATCATAATCCACAAGCGTATCAAAATGAATTCACTTTTTATTTATCACATCACATAAACACGTCTAATCAAACATATACATAAAATTCATTCAACATCTAATATCACAATAATATCAAATATCACACATTTATAAAAATAAATCAAACATCACTATCAATACGCACATATTTAACGAAGTTAAATCAATCAACACCTTATAAATATTTCTATTTCATATTTTAATCTCACATTCATATTTTTTTACATTAATCAATTTATCACTCAACAGGGCTACTGTCGTACGTAGCGAGCCCCGAATGAATCCTTGAAAAATACAGTTTCCCGTTTCATTTCACATTATATATATACTCATGAATTCAAACGCTCTCTCACCTCTTAACCTTATTTTGATGCTTTCACACACGAATACGATTCCACGAGCAAACAACATTTGTTCTTGACTCTTTTCCCTTCAATCGATCTTATGCGACAGTTTATGGGTAAACGTTAAAAATAAATTATGAGATGAGTCTCCAAGACTAAATTTCAAAATTCGGTTAAGGTAACTTACCATAAATCAGAAAACTAATCAGTGGATAATATACCCACTTTTCACACGGTCGTTTTGGCGTTAGTTTACTCAAATCAGACTTACGGTGAAGGAGAACGGTGTAAAATAACGAATTCTACAAACAGAGAGTCGGGTATTTTATAGAGTAATTGGGGTTGTTAAAAATCTGAAAAATTATGTTTAATTGACTAACTAAATAAATAATAATTACTGAAATTTGGACGGAACGGAGAATATATTTTGAGACAGTTATGATCGTCGATGTCAATTCTTCTAATTTTTGTTCCCCAATTCTCTTGGAGCAGCAGTTTGCCATGCGAAATCCTTTCTCTTCCTCTATTTTTTTGTTTTTTTTTTATTCTTTAATTAGCGTTTTACTGGCCTTTGGACCCATGGAACACATTTTAAATTTTTTATTTTTTTGTAATAAAACCAACAATTACCAATACTAATTTTTATTTAATTACTAATATTTCAAAAATAATACTTGATAAATTAGAGAAATTAAAATAATTAACCTTTTAAAAAAATACATATTATTAACAACTCAAACTCTCATATTCAAATTAATCACTATAATTATACTTATTTTTCAAAATACTCACGTTATAATAATATATCATTAGAGAATAGTCAAAATTATAAAATAAATAAATATAAAATCAACACTTTATATTAATTACTAAATCATACTAAATATATATA
>PGWS01001193.1:0-10102 GCA_002896235.1 Cicer reticulatum | reverse complement strand
TTTTATGAATTAGGGTGTCGCTCGTACGATTATGGAGACTTATCCCATGGGTAAACTCCATTTAAGCAGTTTTTTAGTCTCAACGTATATTTTTTCATATGCACCATTCAACAATTGAGTCCCAAGCCATTTAACAAATATGATTTAGTGTCTCAAAAAGATCGATATTTGTGCATAAATCTTAACCTTGTTCCGAATGATTCCACACATAATCTTCGGGATGATTGTAATATATATATGACTAAGTTGTCCCGATGAGTTTTTCATGTGACAATGTAAAGAATAATTATTACGAGATTAGATCAAAATTATATGGTTGGATTAACCCCCAAGCAAAAAGTTCATGTGGACTACTCTACGCACCAAAACTGTAACCTTTCATTTACTATTAAATGTTAAAATCTCTTCCCCCAAACAACACACAACACTAGCACAACGAAGAATCTTTTCACCTTGAGATAATCACATCGGTAGGGGAGGGTGCTGTTTCTTAGCCATCATTGCTGCGTTGCATAGGAATAGTGTACTCGCTCTCTCGGGAATCCCTCAACACCTTGGCTTATTCTTTCCAATGGGTATTTGGTTATTTTATTGTACAATTCAAAATAAAAACAATATTGGTTTTCTTTTTTTTATTCTCGGAATTAATGAGCTTAAAATACACAATGAATTATGCGAATTAGCCATGGAAACTTGCTATGAAAATTGGTAAGAGAAATTAATGGTTACATCATGAGGGTATTCCAAATTAAAGACCCATTTATATTTACAAAGCTCCATCAACTATTAAAAGCAATCAAAAAATGAAATATATATGACCGAGTTTTTATTTCGATTTTTTCACAACCTAGAAAGGTAATATGTAGAGGGAAAATGATGGCTAACTGCTTAAACACTTAACCATTTCTTTAAAATTTACTAAATATTTGGTTATAAGATTAGACATAAAATGACAGAAATTGGTGGAAAAGATGAGAAATGGGGCACCACAGTAATTCTATTGATTATAAAGGATGATAAATCAAGTGATGATCACCATAATTACTTGGTCTTTTGATAAGATGAGAGGTTGGTCCAATCTAGAACCACAGAATCATGCTCACTATTACACAAAGTTGAGTGTTTTTTTTTTATCAAATTCTTTCTACTTATTCATTATTTGCATCTATATATAATCTAGAGATGCTCATGTTGATTACAAAACAAAACTAATGGCAATGAAACTCTTAAGTACTAGATATTCAACCAATTAATCTAACTCAATGCATAGCTGAAATAATTTACAAATGGTTACAAATCGAATGAAATAAAGAGGGAAATGCAATTGATGATGGTGCGACTGCCATGATTGTTTTGAGTGGGGTACACTTTTATATTTATAAGGCTGAAATTGAGGAAATTCATTTCGGCCTTTTTCAGATGTAAGCGTCACTCCTCCTTCTTTATGTTTGTACTATTTTCTCATTCTATTTAATTCACTTATGGTTTGCTCTCCATTTCTCTTAGGAAATTCTTTCAATTAAATTCAAACGACGAACCACACACCATTTAAAGTCTTTGGATGCTTTTTAAATAGATTAAACACACAAATGTCTTTGAGCTAATTTGGACAAATTGGTCCCTTACACCTTTTATTACAATTTAATTAATAAAGCTCAAAATGGGGCAGCAAGTCTATGTTCATGCCCTCAACACTTGCTTTCCATGACAAGCACAAACTTTTGTCATTTCCTTCATATTGGTCCCTTGCTCCCATTTGAATTGATGATGGTTGAACTAGAGTACTTTGGACCTTATTTGCACGAGCCTTTGTCATAATCTATTAAGTTTTTGAATGGTCCTTAGTGCAATTAAACCTTGTTAGTCGGTTCTATGTACTTGTTAGATCGGTTTCTTATCCGATCTAACATCAAGCGTTGTAATAAATAGTTAATTATTAAATCAACTAAATAATAGATGTAACAAGTTCACATCAAAATGATTTATTAGATCGGTTAAATTTTGAACCAATATAATAAGTCAAATCAAAAAATGATTTATTAGATCGGTTTAATTTGAACCAATTAACAGTCCAAATCAAAATTAATCTATTTAGATCGATTAAATTTGAACCAAAATATAACAAGTCAAATTCAAAATTAATCTATTACATCGGTTAAATTTGAACCAATATTACAAGTCATATTCAAAATTGTTTATTTTATCGATGAGCCAATCGATTTAAATAATTAAATTTTTAATTTTTTGTTCTTTATAACTTTCACCCTTTACATATGCATCCTCATAATTTCACATATTACATTATTAACTAGAATTTCTCATTCAACCATAAAACACAAAACTTCATACAAAGCTTTACATTTAAAAATCAATGAGAATGAGTCATAATTTTTTTACAAAATCTAAATTATCAAATTTAGAGCTACATAATATTCACTAGTTAAAAAAAATCATTATCTTCTATTAACAGTCTAAAGATACTAAAATGATACAAGTGTTTCAAGCATTTTCTATTAGTTCAAGAATCAAGTTTGCACAACGTTGTCGGACATTCATCATTTCTTCATCTTCGAATGGTTTTGATTCTTCAAATATCTGAATTATAAACATTGAAATAACAAAGTTATCTAAATCATGTGACCATAAAAATCATTAGTAGTTAATTAATACTAACTTTGAAAAAATCTATCACATACCCGCATCCATGAATCAACAAGACCACTAGATACAATGTTCAACATATGTATCATAATGTAGTAACCACACTCATAACTTTTAGGTTGTCTTTGACACTAAAATTGAATATTATATGTAAATTATAATGAGTAAATATTATATAGATAAACTATAATTTATTGAATTCTATATATATATCTAAACAACTTACAATGGGAATGCTCCATGTGGGCTTGTTCTTTCTTAATCTTCGCGTCTTATTATATTCACCCAAAGCTCTACAAAAATAAAATATTCATTAAAGTGTAGCAAATAAAATCACATAGAGATGAATTAGCATATAAATAAATAAAATAGCATGTTTTAATGAATGCAATTGGAACAGTTTTATTACTTTGTCAATTATAGAGAGGAAAAACATTGAAACTTGAAATTATTTCCACTAACTAATTATTTCCCTTTCCCTCTTTATGCCTTCCACTTCTTAAGATTCAGGGGCTCTTACATCAACAATGAGAAAAAGGGATGGTTTACCAAATCATGCCATGCAATAAATGGTTAAGAGAAGAATAATGAGATAGAAACCCTCAGAAAGCTGTAAAGGAGTTAAAGTACTAGAATTCAAACTTTAGTCAAAATGTAAAAATATTAACTTAGCTAACTACAAAGCGCCAATAAATAAAATTAATAAAGAAAAACAAATTATTGTAGCAAATAAACCACATAGAGATAAATTATATTATTATATTATTCACTACCTTTAAAGCCATAAGCCTCTTAAAAAAGTTTTGATATACAATAATTTTGTGCCATCAAGTATGTTCGAAATATATCTATCACAAAAGCAAAGAATCTAAAAACTCAAATTTTGTGCATTTGCATGTGCCTTAGCATTTCTATTTTGTGCCAACACAACAATGTTTAATTGAATTTGTAGAAAGGTCACATTAGTCATTTCTAAAAGATCTAAATGTGCATGAAATACATTATACGGAACTCTAACAACTTACAATACGACGATGTGCGTGACATTTTTATTTGGTTTCATCCAACGAACCATGGAAGACTATAGTATTCTTCTTAGGACAAATAACGAGCAATTGCAATGACAACTACATTGTACAAAAAGGTAAAAATGTTAAGTACATTATATGTTATAAACTATTGGAATGGATAAATTATAATAAAATTTTACTTACTTGTTGAGATAAGGTAATAGATAACACTCTTTTTGTTCCTGTTGCAACTTATTTTGTATGTAACTTTTTGAGGCCCAATAGAATCATATTCACTCTAAATGAACACGGATCAATGAATCCAATTAACGTCACTCTTGCCCAAGTCAAATACAAAGGCGATGCATTATCTAAGATATTAAAATAAATAAATTAATAAGTATTTGTTTAAATGAAATTAATTTTTTTACTAATTTACAAAATTAAATGTACTTACGTCAACCATATTAGTTATATAGTGATGCACAATTCTCGATTACCCATACACAACTCCACTTATATCGCTTTGTCAAAGAACAAAAAACACTTCAGAAGCAAGCCGCAAAAGCTTTTTGGCCATTGATGAAAGTATTTGAAGCATGATCAATTGTTGTCACCTCATCAGTGGGTATAGACTTGAGCATTTGCATCTAAACCTTGGTACCCAGCACCCTACCATACATTATCTAACAATGATTTTGTAAGGTGGGCCCCAACTTGTACGCATTAGCATATGACTACTACAAATCATTTATATCACATACAATTTTACACTATCGAGAATATCATCGTTCCTCATCCTCTAGTATAGGTAGTTCAACAGAACAACTTTCTCTTACATGAACCAATTTGGGCTTGTGTGATAGCATCAACAACACTTTATTTTTAATCACGTTAGTAAGCTCCTCTATTTGGTGGCTACTGAAAGCTGGTGGGGTAGAGGCATAATGAGAACGTGATCCAAAGTATTATCGAATCCGCCACACCTCGACCATAGCCGAACACGACCAGGGTGCTCAGGTTTCCCAATGGCCGCTGTCAAGATATCTGTACGTCATTGGGAACAAAGGTTCCTTGAGACGTTTGTTCAACCAATGATCCTACAAGACATAAAAGAATTTATAAGATTTAATTAATGTTTTTATGATTAATATAAAAGACATATTGAAGTTTAATTATGATTAATATATAATTTATAAAATTTATAAGAACTGGATTCCATTACAAATGATCATAAGGAATCAAGGGTAGGACAATCTCAAAGCCACACTTTAAATCAAGCAACAATAAAATCAGCATATAAAAGATTAAAACTTCAACAATACTATTAATACATAAATATATTTTCCTAAATCAAATAGCTATATGACACATAGCTTCAAAATCAAATTTGCAAATCAGAAACATAAACAAAAAAACATATAAATGTTATATAGAAACAGCCATTACGGTATAGTTAAGGTAAATTCATTGCCCAATCTGTCCAATGGGATTGTAAACACTTGAAACCAAAATCAAAAATCATATCAATTAACATTTATTGTATTTATTCTATTGTATAGTTGTTCAATATTAATTTTTGAATTAGAATCTATTAAGAATTGGAATTAGCAAATCATATCAATTAACATTATTGTATTTATTCTACATGTTATTATAATATAGAGGATAAAATATAACACTTGCTGACATATTTTTTCTAAATGCAGCAAATCAAAATTAACAATATGAATGCTCCAATTACCACAGATTCCAGGGTATGTTGCAACACCTTATGACTATGGAGCAGGGAAATAACACATCTGAACCCATTTCAACCAGGGCTAGTTTATGAAACCACCACCATTGATCACTTGAACTACTTGTGTTACCTTCGATTCAATATAACACAAATTAAGGTTATTATCTAATCAATATATTTCATTCATTAGCTCATATCTAATCCAATGTAGAATTGCTTATCACACTTAAATTCCAACAACCAATATTTGCAAGAACAAATCACCAATTACTATAGTTTAAATTAATAATTGATTACACATTACTTACAATTTTTTCTGCAATGACACGGAGCATCTTTCTGATGAGTAATCTCCGATGGCTTTTGTCGGGCTCTATTCCATTTTCATGGTCGTGATGGTGGAGATGGAGGTTGCAAGTATTGAATTCCAGTGAGCCAGATGATCTTTGTCTTTGCTTTATTTTTTCATTGATCATCTTTTTAGTAAGCAACTCATATCCCCACGAGACATAGGTGAGGTATTATTATGAGATTGATCACTGAGGCCTTCTTTCGTTTCTCCTATTATAAGTAATTACCAATTTAATGTAACTACTAGAAATAATTATTAAAAGAAATTAATTATAATCTAGCTAACCACAAGGTAAGGATACCGCCGCTTCTGAACAAACGCCTTCCGTATGTCCTTATCAAGATAGTATATGCCTCAAGAGGAGACTTGTGACTCAAATTCCCACCATTTAAATTCTAGATGCTAAACTAGTTTTAATGCCCTCCAACGTTCACCAGCATATGAATCCATTTCTTTTTCAAAAAATGGAATCAGGAACATTCCATTTTCACCTACTTACAAACAATGGAGGAGTTAGTGTATGGCATTAATATATTTACGAAAATCATATATATACTAAAATATTTCCCAAACTACAAGTACCTTATTAGCTTCCCCTTACTGAATTTTAAGTCGCTATCTCGTCGTCCCAATACCACCAAAACTGACAAAGCTTCGGAGCAAGGGAACAACATGACCCTTAAAGTTTTTTTCCTATTTATCCTGAAGGTAATCCCGTCATGGATCTAAATCAATCGATAACTTCTTACCTTTCATATATTTCGTTTCACTTTGCCATACGTGTTACCATGCCTCCATTCTCTTATAGATTGAGTACCTCCACACTTTGCGAATGAGCTGATGAATTATTTCATGTGTCCCTTTTTTAAAAAGAAAAATAATGGTCATAATATATCAATAATTTATTGGAGAAAAATAATAATAGGCAATCATATCATATATTGGTAAAACTATAAACTATCAAAGTAAATATTCACAGATAATGTGAAATTAATTAAGATAAATTATCATTATTACCGTTTTATATTTCTTACGCAGTCTTTATAGTTATGAAATATTCTCCTATAATGCCTTCTTGATGATCATCACAAGAGGTGTGGCATACTCATCGTCCACTATAAGTTTCTCAACGAAATGAAGTATATCATTGTGGAATGGAGGAGTCTCAACATCTAGCGTTGAATCTAGACTTTCATTTGGTCCATGAAAAATTTTACCTTGGAGAACCACTGAGCCATTTTTTGTTAGAAGGATCACTAACATAAAACATTGTTTGCTTGGGATGCCATAAAAGGCTCATCCTTGATCGCTACATTTTTCAAGGTCCACCAATGTAAAACCAATTCATCAATTTTAATACCATTATTGATGTCAATCCATTTTACATTTAAAAGAGGCACTTTATATTTAATCAAATCGACATCCCAAATCTCTTCAATAGTCCCAAAGTAAGGTATGGATGCTGTAACATGGGTTTTATCTTTTGAACTAGAGAAATGCATGGACTCAGCTACGACCATAACCCCACTATTTTGCATGGTACTACTGTCATCTTGACTTTTTGTGTAGAATGTAAAGATTATTGATATCGTAGCCAGTCTAAGTTATGACGATCAAAGTGAGACCCATTTGCTAGCCATTTTTAGTGTATCAGAAGTTGTTTTGTTGGTTAAAATGGTTTCTTTAAACCACTTTAAGAAAGTCTTGTTATGCTCATTCAACAACCATTTTTCATTCATTCTAGGATAATTTTCCTTCACAATGCTTTTATGAGTAGAAAGGTAAGGTTGAACCTCATTAGTGTTATTCAATATAGACAAATGTGCTTGAATTACTTCCTCTCGTCCCATGCTCTTAAATTTTAAGCCTCGTATACCATTACCCACACATGTTCCCTCATGACGAGATCTAGGAATTCCTATGGCTTCTGCTTTTGACATATAGTCAGAACAAAACTCAATAGCCTCTTCTGCTATGCTACCTTTCAACAATAGATGCTTTTGGACGGTGGTGGATTCTTCACATATCCTTTTTAAAATCTTCATGTAACGCTCGAATGGATACATCCTCACCTCAAATAAACAGGACCACATAATTTAATCTCCCTAACTAAATGAACAATTAAATGAACCATGATGTCAAAAAAAGAAGGAGGAAAATACATCTCTAGTTGGCACAAGATAATAACAGCTTCATTTTCCAACTCATTTAATTTTTGAGGATCAATGACTTTGCTACAAATAGCGTTGAAGAATAAACACAACCTAGTTAATACCTCTCTTACTTTTTTAGGCAATATGCCACGTATAGCCACTAGTAGTAGTTGTTGCATCAAAATGTGGCAATCATGAGACTTTAAGCCAACTAATTTCAAATCTTTCATTGACACAAGACTCTTGACATTTGAGGAGTAGCCATTGACACTTTTTTTCCCCTTAAACACTCACAAAAGCATCTCTTCTCCTTTTTTGACAATGTATGACAAGCAAGAGGCAAATATGTTCGTTTACCTGTTGATTGTGGAGCTATCCATATCAACCATATCTAGATGAGAATTTAAGCCATCCTTTGTTTTCCCCTGAATGTTGAGAAGTGTTCCAATTACACTATCACACACATTTTTCTCTACATGCATCACATCAAGACAATATCTTACATCTAGACTAGGCCAATAATGAAGATCAAAGAACACAGACTTCTTATTCCATATATTTTTCTCAGATGTCTGTTTTTGTTTATTTCCAAAGATAACATTTATATCCTTAACCCGTTGATAAACTTGCTCCCTAGTTAAGGCTTTTTGAGCAATTTCATGCTCTTGGTGTCCATTAAACGCTTTTCTCAACTTACGATATGGATGATTAGACTTGAGAAATTTTCGATGCCCAACATAAACAATTTTTCTTCCATGTTTCAATTGTTGGTAGCATGTTCCTTCTTCACATATAGGACATGCTTTGTCTCCCTAAACACTATAGCCACACAAGTTTCCATATGCAGGAAAGTCATTGATGGTGCAAAATAGCATTGCACGCATATTAAAATATTCACGAGAATACCCATCAAACACATCAACACCTTCCCAAAGCATTCTCAAATCTTCAATCAATGGACTTAGATAAACATCTATGTCATTTCCAGATTGTTTTGGACCTGAAATCATCATAGATAACATGATGTATTTACGCTTCATGCAAATCCAAGGAGGTAGGTTGTAGATAACTAGTAGAACAGGCCATGAACTATGGTTACTACTTAAGTTTGCATATGGGATTCATTCCATTTGTAGCAGTCCAAGCCTAAGGTTCCTTGGCTCACTTCCGAACTCCGGGTACAAATCATCAATCATTTCTTCCATTGCAAAGAATTCAGCTGGCGTGACGAAGTTGTCCATCACGTTTCCTCTCATCGGCATGCACATCTTACATTCTTTGCATCATTTGTATTAGCAAAAACATTTGTACATTGTGAACCTTCGAACTATTGGAAGATACCATAACACCTTCGCATGAGGTCTCTTTGAGCTTTCTTCATAAATGGAATCACCATCCTTCATTTTGTAGCGTGATAGTCCACACCTAGGACACTTAGTCAACTCTTCAAACTCATTTCTATACAATAAACAGTCATTAGGGCATGCATGTATCTTCCTATACTCCCATGCCCATTGGACACAATAACTTCTTTGCCTTATAGTTACGATTCGGCAATGTGTTACTGTAACACCCCGTTTTTCAAAGCGAGGGTATAATTTTTTTTTCCAAAAAGGAATTAAAATAAAACAGAGATTTAAATCAGGAATGCCTTTGGATAAATAATTGAGTCTTATAATTTACACAGCAGCGGAAAAGTTTCTCCAATTATAAATCCAAAACATTTACACAACAACAAATTGTACATGGGACCCATTCAAGTAAAAAGTCAAACTGACAATATTTAGTGTAAGTATAGTTTTCCAAACTAAAATACTCTAATCCAAAAAGAAGGACACCTAGTCCCTATACATCATCCTAATCTGATCATCCTACCAAAAGCTATACACCCTGAGTTCTTCACGCGCCCCGTGAGATCCTCCTAACGTAACTGCAGTCACGCGTTCCCATCTCCATTCCCGTCCGTAGGGTACGAACTGGTAGGACCGTCCTGACTCTCATCTGAGGGCAAAGCCCAGATTTCCACAATAATTGTAAAGGGTCACCAACCAAAAAATAAACAGTTAACACATAGCAATTAAGATTTTAAATGCTCAAAATATCTTTTCAACTAGGCATGCACCGTCTTAACAGGATTTCCAATATGCTAAAAGTTCATACAATACTTTGCCAATTAAATGAAAGT
>PGWS01001184.1:0-13272 GCA_002896235.1 Cicer reticulatum | reverse complement strand
TTAAACGATTTTCAAAACATACTAAAATTTAAACTTAAACGATTTCAAAAGCAAAATATAAGTAAACGAGACAATTAAAGAGATTCCCCATTCCTTTAATTCTCATTTAACTAAACGATTCCCAAAACAAACATTAAATAACCAAGACATTAAGAGATCCCATCTAACGCCCAGAACCTTAAACGATTCAAAACAACAACATTAATTCCTCCATCTTAATATTATTAACTTAAACCGATAAACCATTAAAGAGATATTAAAAGATTCACACAACATTAAGTAAACCGAGAATTCTATATGAATCTGTTTAAACTCTAATGGTTTCCAAATTCCACACAAACAAACTCAAACCTATTATCAGATCCATCCCACAACTCACACCCAAAACACATCAAACACGACGAACACAAATCAACACAACCACACTCCACCTCAAACACAACAGTTTTCATTTACCTCAAAATCATACATAAATGAGTTTGAAATCATTTCCCACGAAACGTCATCAATATAACCAAGACCTAACTCTAAGATTTTAACCCATAACGCCTTAGATCCATTTTCCCCCAAATCAATACTCCAACCCTAACAAAATTCTTTTCCACACAACCACAGATAAGTCCCTAAATGCAAACTAAAAGTTTGGAAGGAGCTCTTACCTTCGCGTTAGCTCTAACGTGCGATTACGGCACCGTGAGTAAATCCGATAAATTTTCCGCTCGCAGCGCCGCTTCAGAATTGGTCCACTAGCACCGTAGCACGGAGGTGAGCAACCTTCCCTTCTATCATTTCTTGAAACGATGTTTAGATCTAGGTGAAACGGGGAGGTTTGTGTTTGAATCCCTAATACGCAATTTTTCTTCGTTTTCAAATCAAAGAGGAATATGGAGCTGAGAAAACCTTGCCCTCTTATCCACTAATCCTTGGGTTCTATTTTCGAATTCAAAGGAAAGTAAATAAAGCAAAAATGAACAACAATGGAGGAAGGGAGGAAGAAAGGTTCTCGCACGCGCAGAGGAGCAAGAAGAGAAAATTTTGTGTTTTCTCTACCTTGTCTTCTTCCGTTGCTTTTCTTTTCTTTCTTTTTCCTTCTTTCCTTTCTGTTCCTTCCTTTTTATACCTTTTCTTTTCCTTTTCCTTCCTCTAATTTCCTTTCTTTTACCCTCCAAACGAAACATGTATATATTCATTAAATATAACTTTAACAAATATCTCAAAATATCTAGGATATTGTGTTAAATTAACCATTTCACAACGTAAGCATTAATTTCTCCTAAAGGATTCAACCGCACTTAAATTAATTTATTTATCGACGAGTAATTTTAATCGGCATCAAAATATCTTTTTGATCATATACACTCCAAAATATTATTAACTTTGGCTAAAAAGCCTCCGAACCAAAATCCAAAATACACAAAAAATACATAAAGTATACTTTAATTATGGGTTTTACACATACTTATTGGATTCACAAGATTGGTTAAAACCCTAATGGACTAGAATAAGCATAGGGAGAAAGAAAATGAGCTAAATGTCAATCCAATGAAACAAACACACTTATTGGATGCACAAGATTGGTTAAAAACCTTAAATGGACTAGAATAAGCTGAAGGAGGACGAAAAATGACCTGAAATGTTAATCGAATGACACAAATACACTTATCGGATGCACAAGATTGGTTAAAAAATCCTTAATTGGACTAGAATAACCCTATGGAGGACGAAAATGACCTAAATGTTAACCAATGACACAACGAACTTATTTGATGCACAAGATTGGTTAAAAACCCTAATTGGGACAAGAATAACTCAAAAGGAGGACGAACATGACCTCAATGTGAAACCAATGACACAAATGAACTTATTGCATACACATGATTGGTTAAAAACCCTTAATTGACTAGAATAAACCTAGGGGAGAAGAAAATCACCAAAATGTTAATCCAATGACACAAACGAACTAATTGGATGCACCAGATTGGTTAAAAACCGTAAATGGACAAGAATAAGCATGAAAGAGTAACGAAAATGACCTAAATGTGAATCCAATGACACAAAGTTAACTTAAATGGACTAAAATAACCCTAGGGAGGACGAAAATTACCTAAATATCATCCAATGACACAAGAACTTATTGGTGCACAAAAACCTTAAATGGACTAGAATTAGGTGTAGCCTAGAGAGGACGAAAATGACTAAAAATGTTTATCCAATGACACAAACGAACTTATTGCATGCACAAGATTGGTTAAAAAACCCTTAATTGGACTAGAATAAGCTAAGGAGGACGAAAATGACCTAAATGTTAATCCAATGACACAAATGAACTTATTGATGCACAAATTGTTTAAAAACCCCTAAATGGACAAGAATAAGTCTAGGGAGGACGAAAATGACCTAAATGTTAATCCAATGACACAAATGAAACTTATTGGATGCACAAGATTGGTTAAAAACCCAAAAATGGACAAGAATAAGCCTAGGGAGGACGAAATGACCTAAATGTTCATCCAATGACACAAATGAACTTATTGGATGCACAAGATTGGTTAAAAACCCTAATTGGACTAGAATAAGTCTAGGGAGACGAAAATGACCTAAATGTTAATCCAATGACACAAATGATTTATTCGATGCACAAGATTGGTTAAAAACCCTAATTGGACAAGAATAATCCTAAGGGAGGACGAAAATGACCTAAATGTTTAATCCAATGACACAATGAACTTATTGGATGCAAAAGATTGGTTAAAACCTTAATTGGACAAGAATAAGCCTAGGGAGGACGAAAATGACCTAAATGTTAATCCAATGACACAAATGAACTTATTGGTGGATGCACAAGATTGGTTAAAAACCCTAAATGGACAAGAATAAGCCTAGGGAGGACGAAAATGACCTAAATGTTCATCCAATGACACAAACACACTTATTGGATGCACAAGATTGGTTAAAAACCCTAAATTGGACTAGAATAAGCCTAGGAGGACGAAAATGACCTAAATGTTAATCCAATGACACAAATGAACTTATTGGATACACAAGATTGGTTAAAAACCTTAATTGGACAAGAATAAGCCTAGGGAAGACAAAATGACCAACTATTGGATGCACTAAGATTGGTTAAAAAACCCTAATTGGACAAGAATAAAACCTAGGGAGGACGAAAATGACCTAAATGTTAATCCAATGACACAAATGAACTTATTGGATGCACAAGATTAGTTAAAAACCCTAATGGACAGAATAAGCCTAGGGAGGACGAAAATGACCTAAATGTTAATCCAATGACACAAACACACTTATTGGATGCACAAGATTGGTTAAAAACCCTAAATGGACTAGAATAAGCCTAGGGAGGACGAAAATGACCTAAATGTTAATCCAATGACACAAATGACACTTATTGGATGCACAAGATTGGTTAAAAACCCTAATTGGGACAAGAATAAGCCTAGGGAGGACGAAAATGACCTAAATGTTAATCCAATGACACAAATGAACTTATTGGATGCACAAGATTGGTTAAAAACCCTAATTGGACAAGAATAAGCCTAGGGAGGACGAAAATGACCTAAATGTTCATCCAATGACACAAACGAACTTATTGGATGCACAAGATTGGTTAAAAACCCTAATTGGACAAGAATAAGTCTAGGAGGACGAAAATGACCTAAATGTTAATCCAATGACACAAACACACTTATTGGATGCACAAGATTGGTTAAAAACCTAATTGGACTAGAATAAACCTAGGGACGACGAAAATGACCTAAATGTTAATCCAATGACACAAACATTTTTATTGGATGCACAAGATTGGTTAAAAACCCTAATTGGACTAGAATAAGCCTAGGGAGGACGAAAATGACCTAAATGTTAATCCAATGACACAAACACACTTATTAGATGCACAAGATTGGTTAAAAACCTTAATTGGACTAGAATAAGCCTACAGGAGGACGAAAATGACCTAAATGTTAATCCAATGACACAAACACAACTTATTGGATGCACAAGATTGGTTAAAAACCCTAATTGGACAAGAATAAAGCCTAGGGAGGACGAAAATGACCTAAATGTTAATCCAATGACACAAATGAACTATTGGATGCACAAGATTGGTTAAAAACCACAATTGGACTAGAATAAACCTATGGAGGACGATAATGACCTAAATGTTAATCCAATGACACAAACGAACTTATTGGATGCACAAGAGTAGTTAAAAACCCTAATGGCCTAGAATAACGTTGAAGGATGACGAACATGACCTAAATGTTAATCCAATGACACAAACGAACTTATTGGATACACAAGATTGGTTAAAAACCCTAATGGACAAGAATAAGTCTAAGGAGGACGAAAATGACCTAAATGTTAATCAAATGGAACAAAAAAAACACTTATTGGATGCACAAGATTGGTTAAAAACCCTTAATGGAGTTGAATAACCCTAGGGAGGACGAAAATAACCTAAATATTAATCCAATGAGACAAACAAATTATTGGATGCACAAGATTAGATTAAAAACCCTAAATGGGTTAGAATAACCCTAGGGAGGACGAGAATGACCTAAATGTTAATCTAATGACACAAACATACTTATTAGATGCACAAGATTGGTTAAAAAACCTAAATGGACTAGAATAAGCCCTAAGGAGGATGAAAATGACATAAATGTTAATCCAATGACACAAACACACTTATATGTGGTGGTGAATGATTGGTTATCCTTAATTGGACAAGAATAAGTCTAGGGAGGACGAGAATCTACTTCCTATGTGATGAACTTAATATCAAAACCAACTTGTTTAATATTAATTCCAATTTTAACAATAATAGATTCAAAACTTATTCAAAACTGAGATTCAAGAACACATATATTATCAAGATAAAGAGTATAGAGATAGAGAAGTGTGAACCATGGATTATTATACTGGTCCAACTATCAATTAGATAGTCCACACCCAGTCCTGTAATCATTGACCGATTCCAACCTTTACTAGAAATGATTTGAGTAACCCTTGCAGACTTTCCAGCACTTCAATGCCTATACATCTAACTCAGCATCAAATCTACAATAATAACCAATCTATCCTTAAGAACTAAATCGCCAAGCTCTAGCAAAGATCAGATTGAGATCTCTTGTTAGATGATCACAACACACTCTAAAAGATGACCACCAGTTTACAATACTGGATTTCCACACACTTTTTTTTTACAAAGATGGTTCTTTCAAAAAAAATGACTAAAACACTTGATTCAATCACAAGGACTAGAATTCTCACACTTAGTATTTGCCAATAATGTTTGTGAGTTATAATAGTTTTTCTCAAAGTGTATTTTTTTAGAAAAGTCAATGAGATTCTTTTTGTTCTTTCTATGTATTTCTATATTTTATAAACAATTGTGATTGATTAACAAGATATAGTTTCAGAAAAAACTTCAGACAAATCGATTTCCCAATCGATTTTATTTATGCGTATTACCAGCTCACATCGATTTCTTAATCGATTTCGCGTTTCTTGTTTTTCTGAAATTCTTGAAATAGATGAACTAACCGATTTGCTAATCGATGTTTTTAATGCATATATCAGAAACTGATACTAAAACTTATATCATAGTCGATTGAATAATCGATTATAATGTGTGTTGTTCAAAATGTGAGATCAACAATCGATTACTCAGTCGATTCACTTTTACTAACATAATCGATTTGGCAATGACTAAATTCTCCCTGTAACTCAGACACTCAATCAAATTGATTTGCCAATTGATTGATTTGTCCCTGTAACTCAGACACTCAATCAAATCGATTTGCCAATCGACTGATTTGTCCCTGTAACTCAGATGTTAATTAAAATCGATGTGACAATCGATTATGCAATATGTTTCTGTTAA
This sequence comes from Cicer reticulatum, assembly GCA_002896235.1. Classification (NCBI taxonomy): domain Eukaryota; kingdom Viridiplantae; phylum Streptophyta; class Magnoliopsida; order Fabales; family Fabaceae; genus Cicer; species Cicer reticulatum. The sequence continues at coordinate 7,367 of PGWS01001184.1, read as the reverse complement.
ATGATGAACTAATTCATTTATGCAATCGATTTCTTTTAATCATAGAACACAAGTCTGATAAAACCATTTAAGTAATTGATTTGCTAATCGATTAACTCAGTGAAAGCTTTGTTTATGTGAATCAGAAAATCGATTAACCAATTGATTAGTAGAAAGGTTGTAACTTAAGAAAAAGTATATCAATCGATTGTCCAATCGATTTCCTTTAATCATAGAACACAGGTCTGATAAAAATATTTAAGTAATCGATTACCTTTGTGAAAACTTGGTTCTACGACTCAGAAAATCGATTAACCAATTGATTTACCAATTGATTGATTAACATACTTATTTAATGATTTCAGTTTTAATTGGCAAATATTAGATGAGTAAAATCATAATGATGAATCTAACTAATAAACACTATGAACAATAGACACATTTACACATAATCTTCAAGCCTTGTATGATATGATCAATCTTTGCTTGATTGTTTGAGATCCAAGACTTGTAAAAAAAGTGTAAGTGTTTGATTCATTCCTGAAATGTATCTCAACTCAAACTATTAGATTAATCAGATAATGCATATAAATTGTATGTTTGGAAGTTATATCAAAATCATAGTCAAGGAGGCATATATCTTACATGATGCACAAGATTGGTTAAAAATCCTAAATGAACTAGAATAAGCCTAGGGAGGACGAAAATGATAGAAATGTTAATCGAATGACACAAACACACTTATCAGATGCAAAGAATGGTTAAAAACCCTAAATGTACAAGAATATGTCGATGGATGACAAACACGACCTAAATTTTGAACCCAATGACACAAACGAATTTATTGGATGCACAAGATTTGTTAAACTTCCTAAGCGGACAAGAATAACCCTTGGGACGACGAAAATGACCTAAAATTTAATCCAATGACACAAACATATTTATTCGATGCACAAGATTGGTTAAAAACCCTAAATGGACTAGAATAAGCCTAGGGAGGACGAAAATGACCTAAATGTTAATCAAATGACACAAACCACACTTATGGATGCACAAGATTGGTTAAAAACCCTAATTGGACTCGAATAAAGCCTAAGGAGGACGAAAATGACCTAAAATGTTAATCCAATGGACTAGATGCATATAAGATTGGTTAAAGAACCCTTCATGGACTTGAATGCCTTACGGAAGATTGGTTAAAAACCCTAAATGGACTAGAATAAGCCTTAGAAGGATGAAAATGACCTAAATGTTAATCCAATGACGAAAATGACACTTATTGGATGCACAAGATTGGTTAAAAACCCTAAATGGACTAGAATAACATAGGAGGACGAACATGACCTAAATGTTCATCCAATGAACAAACACACTTATTGGATGCACAAGATACGTTAAAAACCTAAATGGACAAGAAAAGCCGATGGAGGACAAAAATGACAGAAATGTTAATCGAATAACACAAACACACTTGTTGGATGCACAAGATTGGTTAAAAACCCTAAAAGGACTAGAATAACCCTATGGAGGACGAAAATGACCTAAATGTTAACCAATGAAACAAACGAACTTATTGGATGCACAAGATTGGTTAAAAACCCTAAATGGGCTAGAATAAGTCAAATGATGACGAACATGACCTCAATGTGTAACCAGTGACACAAAACACACTTATTGGATGCATAAAAATGGTTAAAAACCCTTAATGAACTAGAATAACTTAGGAAAAGTCGAAAATGACATAATATTAATCCAATGAGACAAAAAAACTTATTGGATGTACAACATTAGTTAAAAAACCCTAAAGACCTAATGTTAATCCAATGACACAAACATACTTTCTGGATTAACAAGATTTGATAAAAACCCTAAATGGACTAGAATAAGCCTATGGATGGACTAAATATACCAAAATGTTAATCCAATGAATCAAACACACTTACTGGATGCTCAAGATACGTTAAAAACCCTAAAATAGACTAGAATAAGCCTAGGTAGGACGAAAATGACCGAAATGTTAATCGAATGAGACAAACACACTTATTGGATGCACAACATACGTTAAAACCCTAAAAGGACTAGAATAAGATGAGGGAGGAAGAAAATGACAGAAATGTTTATCAAATAACACAAACACACTTATTGGATGCACAAGATTGGTTAAAAAACCCTAAAAGGTCTAGAATAACCCTATGGGAGGACGAAAATGACCTAAATTTACCAATGAAACAAACGAACTTATTGGATGCACAAAATTGGCGTAAAGACCCTAAATGGACTAGAATAAGTCGAAGGATGACCAACATGACCAAAATGTGAAACCCAATGACACAAACGAACTTATTGGATGCACACAGATAAATTAAAAAACCCTTAGTTGACTAGAATAAACATAGGAAGGAAGAAAAGTTACCTAAATGTTAATCCAATTAAACAAACGAACTTATTGAATGCACAAGAATTGTTAAAAACCCTAAATGAACAAGAATAAGTCAAAAGATTACGGAAATGACCTAAATATGAATTCAATGACACAAACGAACTTATTGGGTGCACAAGATTGGTTAAAAACCTTAAAATAGACTAGAGGACAAATATTACGTAAATGTTAATTCAATGACACAAACGAACTTATGGATGAACAAGATTGGTTAAAACCTTAAGTGGACTAGAAAAAACCCTATGGAGGACGATAATGACCTAAATGTTAATCCAATGACACTAATGAACTTATAGGATGCACAAGATTGGTTAAAAACCCAAAATGTACTAGAATATCTCGAAGGATGACAAACATGACCTAAATGTGAATCCAAAGACACAAACCAATTTATTGGATACAAAAGATTAGTTAAAATCCCAAAATGGACTACAATAACGCTAGGGACGGCGAAAATGACCTAAAGTTTAATCCAATGACACAAACATATTTATTCGATGCACAAGATTGGTTAAAAACCCTAAATGGACAAGAATAAACCTAGGGAGGACGAATATGTCCTAAATGTTAATCCAATGACCCAAACACACTTATTGGATACAAAAGATTGATTAAAAATCCTAAATAGACTTGAATAAGCCTATGGAGGATGAAATAAGCCTAGGGAGCACAAAAACCCTAAATGGAGGACGAAAATGCTAAGGAAGATGAATAAGCCGAGGGTGGATCAATTAGCCGAGGGAGGGTGAAATAAACTAATGAAACAAACACACTTATTGGATACACAAGATACATTAAAAACCCTAAATGGACTAGAATAAGCCGAACGAGGACGAAAATGACTGAAATGTTAATGGAATGACACAAGCACACTTATTGGATGCACAAGATTAGTCAAAAACCCAAAAAGGGACTACCATAACCCTATGGAGGACGAAAATAACCTAAATGTTAACCAATGAAACAAACGAACTTATTGGATGCACAAGATTGGTTAAAAACCCTAAATGGGTTAGTATAACCCTATGGTGGACGAGAATGACCTAAATGATAATCCAATGAAACAAACACACTTATTGGATGCACAAAATACAAATAAAAACCCTAAATGGACTAGAATAAGCCGAGGGAGGACGAAAATGACAGAAATTGTAAGTATAGAAGTACGCCTAAGAGGGGGGGGGGTGAATTAGGTGTTAGTAAATTTTCTTGTTTTTAGTGATATGGTAATCAGATTTTATGATTTTAAGAACACAAGGCTTAATAAAAATTGCAGTAAGTAAATTAACACGGTAAGATTATCCTGGTTCCCCTATACCCAAGGGTACGTCCAGTCCTCTTGCACACCACAAGAGATTAATCAACTACTGTCAGAGAATGTAACAATTCCCACCTGGGATTCTTGCTAACAAAACTTCTAACAATTCTTCTAAGATAGCACACCACTATCTTACTTGTACAATGATACAATAAGGTTTGAATAAATCTAAGATGTGGTATATTGATAAACAACTCAATAGTATTCAAGTACTTGAGAACTTTTTAGAATGATATGAAAAATCTAATGCAAGTACTTAGAAAAATCAGAATTTTGTTCAAAGTTGTTCAATGAATTAATTCAAGGATGGTTGATTTTTGATCTGAAGTTATGGGGTATTTATACTCCATAAAACATCCTTTCAGATTCGTGGCCATTGATCCAAGAGGTTTGATGAAAAATTACAATGTTCTAGAGGCATTCCAGATCTGAAAAATTGTAATGTTTCCAGGTGTATTCGAATACAGTATATGTGTATTCGAATACACGTCTTTGTAACGTTCAAAAAATTCAAATTTTACATCTTGTATTCGAAATACACATCAGTGTAGTCGAATACAGATCAATGTATTTTAGCCTCTGACTTAACTTGTATTCGACTACATATGAGTGTAGTCGAATACACTTGGCTACTGACTTAGCATGTAGTCGACTACAGATGGGTGTAGTCGAATACACACTTGGCCACTGACTTAGCTGTAGTCGACTACAGATGCGTGTAGTCGAATACACCATTTAAAGTTTTGCTTCTGACTTAAGTTGTATTCGAATACAACATGGTGTATTTGAATACACTTATGCAAATTGTCAAAAATATGATTTAAATGATTTGTTAATGTTGTTTTTGATTTTCGAAAATATGTTAAATGCATATGTAAATATGAATTGTTCTCAGTATTGACTATTGATATTGTATCATATACCTTTATATTTACTCATTTATTATTTGGATTTGGAAGTTTATTCAAGATTGGTTTGATCTTCTTTTTGATCTTGCTGCATTGTCCATAGTTGGTGGTCTTGTCATCATCAAAAATATGTAGTTTACATTCTCCCCTTTTTTGATTATGACAAAAATGTTGTTGTGAAGAGAGTGTGATGTTGAAATCTTTGCTCCCCCGTAATAGGTGCATACTCCCCCGTTGTATGTGATGATTTGAAAATTGTTTTTGAGTGCCTACAAGGTTGGAAATGCAACAACAACACCAAATTTTCTCCCCCTTTTGACATGATCAAAAAGAAGAAGAATAGAAAAAAGAGACATACACGTTGCGAGTAAAATCATACACAAAAGGCATATAAGGGAACAAGAATAGCAGTAATGGAAATTAAGTTAGAATATCATAGAAGTGAATACATAATAAGTCTTGAAACAAGTAATACAAAATACACCAGAATTAAAACGATAAAGGAGTTCATAAAGCAAATATTACAGGAACAAGAATGCAAAAAAAAAGTTAACTTAGTACACAATTAAAGACTTAATCAAATTCTGTCGGAATGTGGAAATGATCAAGTTTGTCGGATAATTGACTAATGTCTTGAGAGAATGTGTCATGATTGCGAGCAATAGTAGTTTCAATAGTGGTGAAGCGAGTGTCGATAGAGGTGGTCAACTTGTCGAATTGAGTTTGGAAGAAGTTTGGAAAAATCAAGGCGAGTCATGATCATTTGATTGGAGATTATAATCATCATCAGATGCAGTTTCCTCGCCATCTTCATCTCCGTGAGCAGCAGTGTTGGAGGGTCCAGCAGTGTCCGCCGGTGCACTCTTCAGACGGTGGACCATGATCACCTTTATGCACAAATGCTTCAAGCTCGTCATTCCATATGATCCTCATGCTAGGCAAGACACCTAAATCCAGCAGATTTTCTTTGGTGGGAGTAAACATAACTTCATCAGCGAAGTCCACACCAAAGTGTTCCAAAATTCGTGAAACTTCCTTTGCATAGGGTAAGCCAATTGCTTCGCGAGATCGCAAGCATGATAGATTTCACAAAAATGCCCAATTAAGTTGACGACCTTCAAACATGAAATTCATAATTTGCAGTTCAAACTCCGAAATTTGGGAGTAATTTTCAGCCTTCGGAACCAAAATGTAGCTAAGGAAATAGTGTAGAAGCCGATAATCAACAGTAAGATTTCACCACACCATACCGTTGCTGGGCATATTTGGAAACCTGCCTGAGCTCTCTGTCCATGGTGCGGCGATCAATACGGACAAGAGAGACATACCGCATCATATTAGAATATCACCCCATTCACATAAATTGTTTGGACAAAGAATTGTTCACCATTAAAAGGAATATTCAGAACTTCTCCTAATGTTTGGTATTTAAACGAATAACTTTACCCTTAACGCAGCGAGACTAGCAGTTTCCCCCTCTTGTATGAGATTACAATAAAAACCCTAACCAAATCGGGATAAACCTGGACCCGTTGTAGCCATAACTCTTCAACATGTTGTGCTTTAAAGCAACCAGGAATTTAAAATCAGAAAAAGAGTCCAAAGTAACACGTATTTGGGGATCAAAATAAGGCGCTTGTCCGAGTCAGATAATGCGAAAACACGATCAATGAATGTTCCTCCGGTGTGGTAGAAGCCGGGATATCCTGTTGTTTGGGAGCTCTTTTGGTTTGTTTTTCGTGAGGGACCTGCTGCTGCATGTTTGGGTGCGTGGTCCTCGTTTGCGAGCATCCATGGTGAGAAAGGGTATTTTTGGTGAAAGTGGGTTTTAGAGAAAAATGTGAGAGTTGGGAGAGATTTGAAGAGGGATGACAAGAAGGAAGTAAAGAGTAATGGGTTTTGTAAGGTTGAGTGATGGGTAAGTAAGTGGAGGAGGATGCATGAGTTTGGAGAGAGATAGAGAGAAGGAACTGAGGCTGTATCGAATACCAACTGAAATAACCTAACTTATGTGTAGCACTTTTATATCTGGGAAAAAACCGAAGGTGTATTCGACTACACCTTCTTGTATTCGAATACACATTTTCTGGGAACGTGTATTCGACTACACATCCCTTTGTATTCGAATACAGGAATTCTGGGAAAGTTTGTATTCGAATACAATCATTTGTATTCGACTACGTAAGTACAGTTTGCTTAAAAACTCAGTTTTGTATGAAGATTGCATCATGTAATACACAAATTCATATTATCAAAAGGCAATAATCAATAAGACATAAGAAGATATGGCAAACTATGTATATCATGCAATGGTTAAAGATCAAATTCACTCAAAATACCAAGTTCTCTTCGGATTTTATAAAATGAGTCTTTAGGTAACGGTTTTGTAAATATATCGGCCAATTGATTGTGTGTATCAACAAATGGTACCTCAACATTACCTTTAAGTACATGATCTCGTAGAAAATGATGTCGGATATCGATGTGTTTAGTTCTGGAGTGCATGATTGGATTCTTTGAGATGTTTATTGCGCTTGTGTTATCACATCTTAAGGGAATTGCATCCCAAGATCAACTCCATAGTCATGTAATTGTTGTTTGAGCCAGAGAGTCTGGGCACAACAGCTTCCTGCTGCAATATATTCAGCTTCAGCAGTCACTAAGTGCAACACAAGCTTGCTTTTTACAAGACCATGAAACCCACAAGGGCATTTCCTAAGAC